>VYXB01002631.1:255391-300475 GCA_013397135.1 Pachyramphus minor
AAATTATATATATATATTATAAAATATATATATTCTACCCCTTTACTTCCTGTTTGGCCAAACTGATTCTGTTATTTGCCAAATATGTATTACTACTTGTTGGAATGTATAGAACCGTAGGTACAGGTAGATTCCCAAGGGATATAATACTGGTGATCNTTTCTCATTGCGATTTTGGACCGTTTTTACTGACTGTTCTGTGGGGAGCTATTAGAAGTTAAGGCTGTCTTAAAGTGCAGAGACACAATATGAAATAGTATGATATCAGCAAGACTATACAGTCTCTACCCAAATGAAGGTGCAATTGAACAACTTGATTTCAGAATGGTTGCCATCAAACGTTCATTTTAGTAAAGATTTCTCTTTTAAAAAAAGAGCATTTCTGAAGTTCCAGCAATTATCTATGTCTATAAATCAGGCAAATTAATATCAAGTATACCTGGCGAGGCTTCTATAATTTATGTTTCCATTAAAGTAAGTGGAAAAACTGTTCTAACAGACTGGTAAAGTCAACATTGTACTCACAAACTTAAATTACTTTTTAAAAAGCACCTTTAAAAAAGGAAATATTTTTTAGCTATGATATCAGGCTTTGATCTCATTTTGATGTTCTTTATGTTCCACAATTATAGTGGAAAATGGAGGGTGTGTGTGTGTAATTGTTATGGTCCTTTTATTAAAATTATTAGAAATGCCTCTACCCAAATGAAGGTGCAAACGAGACCAGATGCCAAAGTCAATAGTATGGGTTTTATTTAAGACTAAAGCAGAAGAGAGAGAAAGAAAGGAAAAAGGAGGTGGGGGCAGAAGAAGGAGAGAGATTTAAATAGAAAATATGTCTCCACTCTGTGTAACCCAGTGACATTCCGTCGGTCCAGTTCTTCTGGTCTTATTGGTGGTGACAGTTTCCCAAAATACGTAGAGTCCAATCGATTGATGTATGTTCAGGAGATGCCCTGCCCTCCGATTGTGAAGGGAAACTTTGTAGTCTCTTGGAGCAGATTTGTTGCCTCACTTGGATCACATGCAGTCTTCTGGTGGCGGAAGACCTTAGGAATGAATTATGGAGTGCTTTGGGAGTCCTTGGTGGTTTACCCCTTCTCAGCTGCCTCTCACATGAATGTCTCGTATGTATGTGGTCTTTTCGGGGGGCAGGGGGTTTCTCCTTTGGTTTGGTGTGGAGAGATTTCACCATCACACCCAAACCTCTTCTCCCCCACCACCCACTGAGCCCAGCTAGGGCTTACTCTTAATACAGACACATTCTTCTTTCCTGAGCCTTATTTACTTCTCCTCAGACTTGAGATGATTAGACAACAGTCTTATCTGAAGTTCCCAGCCACAGTTCAGACTCCAGCTGGGAGGTGTTGAGAGGAGGGAGGTGCTTCAGTGGCTGCAGATAGATTGTTGCTTCCTTGCAGTTTGACAAAACTGTCCTTCTGTGATTTTGACAATGTTTAAGACATTGATAACATTCAGTCCATCACAGTAATTTAAAAATTTATCTAGAATGTATGCCTTTTTAAGCATTAACTTTTACTTTTGGTTTTTTCCCCTCCAAAATTAACTTTAATCACAGAGAGCTTTTCAGGGAAAAAAAAATAGTCATGAAATATTCAAACTTACAAATGTGAATATTAACATATAGGCAATATTGCTGAAGTCCCTGTAGAAACTGTTAAGACCTGTCCATGAGAACCTAGAGTGGCAGGGAAAGGCTGAACTGCATGAAAGAATGAAATGGGCTGGTGCTTAGGGTAATTAAATCTCAGGTGTGTTGGTTAATTCTGACTTAAATGTGAGATACAAAACAAGAGACATTGAACATAATAGTTCTGTTGCTTCCTTGAAAATTATAACACACAGCAGGGTGTGTGATTCTTGATTAATAAACAGGCACCTAAAATGCACAATGAGTCACAGGCTAAAGCCAAATGTTTCCAGACACCCTGCTAAGCGGTTGCCTATACAGGTGCCAGGATACTGAGGAGAGTGTAATCGAAATTGTTCCATAAGTAGTTAAGAAATACAAAAAAAAGAAACCCACAAACTTTGTTCTCCTTTAAGTACGTTTGTGCAGAACATATTATAGGTGAACCTTCAACTTGTGGTAGATGAATCTTTTTTTTAAGTAGTGGTGTTTTCTGACAGTATTCATAATGCTTGTGAGTCTTCATGCTTCTTTTTGAGGGCACTCATGAGATTCCCCTTTCTCTGTTACCCTTTGCTGCCCCATGCCAGTCAGAGTAAACTAAAGGGTCTGCTACCTTTCATTGTATTCAAGACAGCAGAAGACCTCTTGTGCTCTGCCTGTGCAGTGAGTCTTTTATTCCTGGCTATTTCAGGTGAAATATTGTGGCAGTGTTTGGTTTTTTTCCATTGAAAGAATTTGCCTTGATAGCTAGAGCCTTTATATTTGGAAAAGGTACATCTCCTAATATATAGCTTGGAATTTTTTTTTTCTTGAGGTCATGAAAGTTTAAAGGACATCTGTTTGCACAGAGGATTGTTGTTGCACATCCAGTCTCTGAAAAAAACATGGGTTTTATGCAATGAGAGATGGGGCAAAGTAATCAGTAGCACTAAACCCTGGTCATTAGACCAGCAATTGATCTGAAACAAGTGGGCCCAGGAACTCCACTTCAGCTCAGACCTGGGTGTTCCTTAATTGTTGTTTGGGGTTTTCTGGGTTGATCCTGAACCTAGCTTGTTAGCTGGCACTAGCCTGATGCTCATTATGCTGTTGATATGTTGGTGTCACCACCCATCTCCTCTTGCCTGGCTGATGTTCAGTGTGGCTGCTCCCTCTCAGTGCAGTCATTGCCTGGCCTGTGTCATAGTCACCCTGGGTTCTTGGCTCACTTTCCTGCACGGATCAGCCCAGATCTTGCTCCTCCCGGATATTAAACAGCTCTTCTGGCATTGAACTGAGAGGCTTCCTTTCTAGTTGACTTCAGAGACATTCTGAAGTACCTTCTGGGCAGAGTTGGATAGCATGGTGTTATTTAACCTTAATTACTATACATTTCCTAATGGGATTTGGCAAGCATTAGAGGAGTGGGAGGGATGGCATTTTTCACTCTGAAGTACTTAGTCAGCATAGGAGTAAATCGCAATAGCTGACTAGCCAGAATTACAGTGGTATGCATGTCACTTTATCCGTATTGATTCCACAGAGGATACTTACTCTATTTATCTTCTTTGTATTTTTATTTTCTGTGTTAAACAGAAGAAAACCAGGCTACTTCATTAGTAGTTAGATCATTGACATAGAACTTGAGGTAATAACCAGTGGTAACAATAGGAATCTCAACTAAAAAAATACTATTATTGCGTGCTAGTGCAGCCCAATGAAAATTTGTTTTCCATACTGAAATGCAACCCACAGTTTCTAGTTCTGCATTTTCTGGAGTAAGATAATACTGATGGTCTTATCTATAGCACTCTAGAAATCAATAGTACTCTAGAAATTTCTGTAGCAAGCAGCACGTACAACCACAAATACTCATCTCAGTTGTGGAAATTAAGGAGTTTGGGGTTTTTTTGTTTGTTCAGCAGTAATTCCAGATTTCAAATCCTTTATTCCAGGGAGGCATGAAATCAGTCTGGATGTTTTATCTCCACAGGAGGATAAGATCACGTATTATTTTCTTTTTTCTTCTGGTTTTGATATAATGATAACAGTTTAAATAAAGAAAAGCATTGTCTTTAATGGTATAATGACCAATGAAATTTGTCTCAAAGACCGATTTCTAGTATTTGTTCATAAAATGATCCTGCTTGTGATAGTACCTGATTATATGAGTACTGAAACACTCAGAACAGGAAATATAATTCCTTGGATTTGCTTATGAACCATGAAGAGCTCTACAGGAATGAAAGTATTTCACGTGGAACAGGTTATTGATTTCTTCTGAAATCTGGATAGTCTGCATAGGTCTTGGTACTTAAGTATGTTTTTTCATATTGCATTTCAAATTGGTCAATATCTCATTAGTTCAACTGAAGTTTATCACAAAGCAGTTCCAGTTTGTCACCTGTTGGTGCAATTTTATACTGTTTATTCTTGTTGTGATACTAATGACGTTTCGTAAATACATATTTTTTTTTTACATGCTATTCAGACCATCTACTTTTGATAACAGTTTTCCCACAATGCATGAAACAGCATTTTGATCTCTCGCAAAACTTTACATTCTTCTTCTCCTCATTTTAAAACTTCTTCAAGGGAGCCTGAGGTATTCAAGACTAAACTTTACTTATATGATATTTTGCCATGACAACATGTTGCTGAAACAAGATTTTATCCATACAATGGTTTTATGCTTCCATTTGAAACAATCAAATTGGAAAATTACCATAACAAAAAAAGAATGAGTCACTAAAGTCCAGGTCTGTGTTTATATTATGCGGAGAACTTAGCCATTTTGATTTTGCACCATTTTTTTTCTTTTCTAAATCTTGGTGTACAAAATTTTCTAATAATTTAATATCATGTAATGCACATTTGTGGGTTATCAGCTATCTAGTATGTCTCCTGCATAACTGGCTTTCTTCATCACAGTTCAGATGACAACTGCCTATGTCAGAAATTTGCCAGTATAGTTCAGTAGCTCTTAACAAAAGCTTAGACTAATTTTCTGGATTCAATACCACATACAGAAGAACATATTAGAACTTCTGTTTACCTGAAGAATCCTGTATTAATCACTGCCATCCCAAGTGGGTATACATTTCTGTTCACCTATGGCATTCAACTCAGACAAATACTCAATCTGAGATGCATTTAAAATACAGAATAGTTTGTTTTAATGTTAAAAGTTCTTTCTTTGATAGCACATGGTATTGATAGAAATCAGATTATTAATCCTGTGGTTTTAGAATGAACAAGAAATGGAGATTTTTAGATAGAGATTACTACCGACAGTGTTCCTGTCCATACCTGTCAACTATTTGCATTTTGTTGCAAGACTGTGTGGAAGTACAAGTGTATGGTGGATGTGATGGGTAATTTTTTAATAATAAATAAAATAAAATGACTTTCAGTGGCCAGGTAGCATATTTTATCATGGCAAAGAATTATACCAAGTAGAGCGTTTTTCAGAATTTTCGACGTGGAACACTTTGCTGTTAGAAATGTCATTTGTTAAGTTTAAAATAGTTTGCAAAAGTGTGTTGATGTTTATAATTTTCAAGGAAGCAAAAGGCTTATTATTATTATTGCTTCTATAGAAATAGAATTTTCATTTTAATATTATAAAATTATTATATATTATGATATTCTAAACACTATATTAAGATTGTAAATAAATATTATCTATAAATATTATTATATATAAAAAAGAAGCATTCAAGCCAGTTGATTTATTCAAACAACATGCTGTAATTGATCTGAAACAAAAGATATCAGAATTTTCCATGGAAAATATATTTTGAAAGGAAAGCATGGTATTCAAATCAGTGCAAATCTCTGCTTTAGTTAGGATTGGGTAAATATACATTTAACAGAGATCTGGCATTATTACATTGAAAGAAGACAGTGAGACTGGAAGCAATACTTTGGTGTCAAATACTCATAAAAGTTTGCAAAATATTTATTGTAACTTCTAGATTTGTAATTTTCCCTTTCAATGGTTCTAAGGAAGAGCATAAAAATTACTTATTTCCATAATTCAACTTTATTAAAGATTTTCGTGTCTTTTGTAGGCCTTGTGTGATGGTTCAAGACCAAGAACTCTAATGAAGCCAGGACTTCCTTTTGCTCTCTTTGCATCTCTATGCAGTTCTACTTGCTGCTCTTTCAGTTATATTTTTGATGTTGTTTTACCCACAAATGTTCTATTGCAGCTCTGGGAAAGAATGTGCATGCTAATTTCTCCAATGAATAGTACAAGAAATCAATGTTACCATGAAAATGTGCATGAAGTGGGAAATAGAACTGAGTATGGAAAAAAACTACAGGAACAAGACCCTGTAAAATTGCAGCAGGTTGAAACAAATAACTTAGTGCTGTTCTTACTCACTCTTTTCAAAAACAATAACAAAAAAGATAATTCCTGGAGAAAAATTATTAACTACTCTTTCCATTACACATTTTAAAATGCCTCTCCTTTAGTACTACTTATCTTTGAAGGTAAAGTAATTTTTCTTGGGACTAGCACTCAGTATCTCAGTAACTGTGTGTATTTCTCAGCACTGTTTGTCTTCCTCTCCCCTTGAGAGCCTACTCAGACACCCACCCACACAGAGATATTTTCTGACCTTGTGAATTTTAAAACATGCATTCTAAATAGCAGAGAATCGCAGTAGCTGAGGTTAATAATTAACCATGCCCCTCAAGCCCCTAGGAGGCACTTACTTGTTCGCTTACCAGAGACCCATCATCCCCAAGAGACACCTGTTACTGTGCTTGCTCACTTCAAATGTAAGTGTTCCTATTTCTGTCTCAAATGTTGGAGAATAGGTTAGTGCAGACTCGAGGCATATTGCTGCCAAGGATTTACTTCCAATTTACAATGGCTTGAAGAGAGAGCGATTTGGAAAGAACAAGTAATATAACAGCTTGCTACTGCAAATGCATTTTAGGAATTTAAAATTCAGTTGCTATTTGGGTTTTTTTCTCTCCTTTTTAAAAAAAACCCATTACTTATAGTAATATTAAGATGGAGAGTTAATGGTATATATGTCAAGCCCCAATCCCTCTACTTGAAAAAGAGTTAGAGAGGCTTGAGCACATCTAGGCTGGCAGACAGATGAAAATTTCTTTTGATCTTAACCTGTTTTTGTGTAAATAAGAAGACAAAGATTGTATTATTAATTGTTAGTTATTAAGGTGAGTATGGCCTCTACAAAAACACCTCAATTCTAATAGCCCTTTGTGGTGGTTCAAAATCTTTGTACCTCCTAGAAATATTCTCATATTCAGTCTTTGGTGGGGTGTGAGTCTAATTCACTATTGTTTTTAGCCAAAGTGCTTCTCATTTATAGCCTACAGGAAACCAGGAGGAAACCAGCCTCCTTTAGCTGTTGCTTCTTCCCTGAGAAAATGTGTGGAAGTTGATCCACCTCTTTTGCACTCTAGATTGTTCTCTAATGACTTTGGGATGAACTGGTTGTACAGCTCCTAGCTCTGCTCTGGCACTCCAGAGAGCTGGTTAAAGAAAAAGAGAACCCCTTGCCATGTTTACGCTGAATAGAGCATATTAGGAAGACCGTTCTTGGTAGATAAGAGAGATCAAAGAAAATAGAGATTCTTTGCAATTTGAAAGGCTGATTTTGACCTCACTCATGCCCTTGTAACATTATTGTAACTTCTATGAAGTCACCCTCTGATTTAAATTGTGTTGAATACCAGAATCCCTTTCTGAAACTGTCTCTATGTCCCATTTCTGTCAAAGATCCTTATCTAGGATCACAAAGGAATAATTTTTGATATTTATCTTAACTAGTGATGCCGCTGACTGAACAGGAAAAGAGATGTTATTGACTGTCTGTGAAAGACCACAATCAGAGTTAAAGCTTCACTATTGATCAGTTGGCCTGGAGAGAGGAATGCACTGTGGTAGCCTTGTTATGACATGTAAAACAGAGTGAATTAAAACATCCTCTACTGTTCTGTAGATTCAGACATCTTGTGTTTTGCTTACTTGGTATGATTACTTATAAATAGCAAACAGAACTTACTGGTACTCATTCATATTCTGAATTACTTGTAAATTACATCATAGGCTAGTCTAAAATTATAATTTGTTCAGAAACCTTTTGTTCAGAAAGGTGAAGCATTGACAAATATCTTGATATCTTTGAAGTGCAGGTATTTATTTACTGCAAAAGAGCTATGTCCAAGAGTTGTTTTTATGCTGAAACACTGAACTGTAAAAATGTTGTACATAAATTTTAAGAGGAAAATATCCATGATTCTGCTATTGCTGAGTAAACAGGTAACAACTTCAGACAGTTGACAAAATATCTGGAATTATACAAGTGACTTATGAGTGTATATTTCAGGACTATGAAAAGCATCAGAACGATAATGTTTTCTGAGCTTGATTCCTACAAATATTTCTGCTCCGATTGCATGTCATTGTAGCATTTTTTGGTATTTTGATGGCAAACATGGCCATCTGTGTTGTTAACTTATGTGTCTGTAATACCATTTTTCTGTCACCACTTTCTAACCATTTTTTCAAGTCAGAAAGTGATTGAATCTGCTACTTCCTTGTCAGGTGTAATTCCTCTTAAGTAGAAAGAAGTCTAATTTTGGGTTTGATTGTGAAATATCAGTTTAGGAGCATCCAAAATGGAGTTTAATATAAATGGAGGTCATTGTCTTAGCTAACAATTCAAATTTAGAATAATATGAGCTGCATGTTTCTCCTGTTCTGATAAGGTGACTTGGAAATATGTACATCAGAAAGAAATCTTAATTATTAGAAAATGCATTGCATAATCTGTTTAGCTCATGACTGCCTTAGGATTAGAGCTTGTTTTCCATTTGTTCATTACATCTTATCTAAACTGTTGAAATAAATGGTACTGCACTAGCCATGAGAGATCACCTTTGGGCACGAGCTGATATAGAAGGTAATTCCTTGTGTTTAGTTGCAGAATGTGGTTTCTCATCTTTGTATTTTGGATTATATATGTTTTCTGTAGTTTGCAGGGGATACAGGCTGATTTCCAGTTTTTCATTGAGAATTGTGAAGTATAAGCATTATATTAGAAATAATTTTCCTGAAATACTGTCATGAACTTTGGAATCAGCAGTTCAGTTATTATTTTCCAGATTCATATATGCCATGTTCATCAGTTTAGGAGTTCTGGAGTATCACAGAATCATAGAATTAACTGGGTTGGAAGAGACCTCCGAGATCATCAGGTCCAACCCTTGATCCACTACCACTGTGATTCCTAGATCATGGCACTCAGTGCCACATCCAGCCTCATCTTAAAAACCTCCAGGGACGGTGAATCCCCCACCTCTCTGGGCAGGCCATTCCAATGCCTGATCACTCTCTCTGTGAAGAACTTCTTTCTAATATCTAACCTAAACCTCCCCTGGCACAGCTTAAGACCAAGCCCTCTTGTCCTGTTGCTGATTGCCTGGAAGAAGAGACCGACCCCCACCTGGCTACAACCTTCTCTCAGGTAGTTGTAGAGAGTGATGAGGTCACCCCTGAGCCTCCTCTTTTCCAGGCTAAACAACCCCAGCTCCCTCAGCCTCTCCTCACAGGACTTGTGCTTGAGTCCCTTCACCAGCCTCGTTGCTCTTCTCTGGACCTGCTCCAGCACCTCAATGTCCTTCCTGAACTGAGGGGCCCAGAACTGAACACAATACTCCAGGTGTGGCCTCACCAGTGCTGAGTACAGGGGAAGGATCACTTCCCTGCTCCTGCTGGCCACAATGTTCCTGATCCGGGCCAGGATACCATTGGCCTTCTTGGCCACCTGGGCACACTGTTGGCTCATGTTCAGCCTCCTGTCAATCAGCACCCCCAGGTCCCTTTCTGTCTGGCTGCTCTCCAGCCACTCTGTGCCCAGCCTGTAGCACTGCAGAGGGTTGTTGTGGCTAAAATTCAGGACCCGGCACTTGGCCTTGTTGAACTTCATCCTGTTGGAATCAGCCCAGCTCTCCAGTCTGTCCAGGTCCCTCTGCAGAGCCCTCCTACCTTCCTGAAGATCAGCATTCCCTCCCAGCTTGGTGTCGTCTACAAATTTGCTAATGATGGACTCAATCCCCTCATCTAAATTGTATGTTCTTGACAGTGTGAGTTGAACCTGATCTTTTGGTACACTTTTGGTATTGTAATTCCCCTACCAACATATATCATGACAGATTACTCCTCTGAATCTCGTTTTTGGTTAAATGGAGAAGTATCATTTTAAAATAGTCTTCATTATGTGAATTATAGTCAGATATTATGTGACCTTATAAACACAGTAATCAAAACAAGGTCTTTAACATTCCTGAAAGGTCTCCCCACTGTTATTGACTTCTTATTTGATCTAAAGAGTAAAATGAGCACGTAAAAATAGTAATTTGTCCTTTTGATCAGCAATGGCTTTAACCTAGTTACTTAGCATCTTGACTTAGTGGATAGATCAATATTAAACATATCACATATATAGTGAATTGAATTTTTCTGTACTCGTGTGAATTATTACATGGTAGGCCATTTTTCACACATGGAAAGGTCCCATATGTCCATTAATTATGATACTTATTATACCTCAATGACCTATGCACACCACCCAAATGCAATAAGTCAAATGTACCCAGATTTTTCAGAGAGAAAAATGGGAACCTTTTAGTTGCGGAAATCCATTTACTTTTCTCAGTCTTTGTTTATTCCTTGGTGAAGTAATCTGTAATGATTAATTTATAAATATTGCTGTATACTTAATGTGTACTTTTGAAGTAGTCTAACCTTCTCAAGTCAAAATATAACCATATAATCGCATTATTCCTAGGAAATATGTAAGCTTGTTCATATTAAGAACTTTTTATGTCAGTATAGTTGTGTGTTTAATATTCCTTAGCATTTTGTGATGTCTCATAAGAGTTTTACTCCAGTCCAAAATACACATAGCCCATGAGTTGTTTTATCAACAAAACACTGTTTGGCAAGAAATAAGTATATAGGTAGTCAGATGTCTGATTTACTCTTTTCCTTTTTTTTTTTTTTTTTTTTTAATATTTTTATCTTCATGTTGCTCCAGAACTCGACCCAGCACTTCAGGTGAGACCTCACCAGTGCTGAGTAGAGGGGAAGGATCACAAACAAACATAAGAGATGCTCTCTAAACATCAGGAAACATTCTTACTGTGAGGTTGACTGAGCACTGGCACAGGTTGCCCAGAGACACTGTGCAGTCTCTATTCTTGGAGGTATTTAAAAACTGTCTGGACATGGTCCTGGAAAATTGTCTCTTAGATGACCTTGAGCAAGAGGATTGGACAAGATGGCCTCCAGAGGTCTTTTCCAATCTCAAACACTCTGTGATTGTGTGATTACTTACACAGATCTGAGGTAGCAAAAGCACATAAAAGCTAAAGGAACTCAACCTTCTCATATTTTTAATTTGATATTAAGATACAAACTAATCTTAGATTGTGTCTGACAGATACATCCATCTGTCAATAGGGAATGGGGTGCCAGCTGGATTATAGCTTTTGGAACCTCTATGACTGTCCTATCTGTTTACCCAAAGACCAGCATGTTAGACTTACATAGAAGGTTTCAAATAAAAAAAAGAAGATGAGAAGGAGGAGAACAGTGAATGTGGAAGGAGGGATAACACAAATGGTTCTTTGTCTAAATACACTCGTGCCCAGAGTGAGTGTGCAAATTTATGACATTTCATATAGGTCATATGTGTATATTTTAGATAAAGTTGTGTGAATGATTGTCTCAGTAAGATTAAGTACATTAGATCTATTGCATGTGGGTTGTGTGCAGGGATCACTGAACTGTAGTGGTTCTGACACCTTATAAAACCTATAGGGTTCTTCTACTTACAATGAGTGGAGAGAAGAAAAATACAAAAATATAGGTAATGGGAAAAACATTGGATTTATCTGAAAAGATACTTTTTTCTTACTGAAATTAAAATTTGTGCCCATAAAAATGGAATTCAGAAAACAGTTTTCAAAAGTGTTTATCTTTCCTAAACATGTATTCAAACATGTATTACTCATTTCTGCTTATATAAAAATAAAAATATTAAAATATTTTAACTTAGTGTTTTACATTCTTGCAAAATCCTTTTTTAATTTTTCACAAAAACCTGAATTAAGTTTGCCCTGAAATTACACTTCGGGGTCAAAACTACTTGCAGTTGCAGCTCAGATTTAGTTTAATTAAATGTCTCTGTGTTGTAAAAAACTATGTTCTTAAAAGCAAACATATTTTAAAATGTTTCAGGGAAATACAGATTTAGGGAAATACTAAAAAAGAGTTTGTTTTAAAGGATAGTCTTTCAACACTTTAAATCTAATTTTCTTTCCTTGTGACTTACCAGGTATTTTTGTATATGTGTCAAAAAATGTCGTCTCGTGCCATGCTGTTAGATGCTTGTTGTGCTGTATTTAGGTGATCAAGTTAAAGGACAGTGACTCAAGGTTGATCGTAAAATCGGAATTTGAAATATTAACATAATTGTGCATCTACAAAATGTAGTTTTAGCTGGTTTTGTAGTTCAGTGAAGTTGAACTTTTTTGGAAGCACATATATCTATTACAAGTTCCATTGAGGCAGAGTAGCCTCAGAGTACATTCTCAAAGTTTGGACAGTCAGTATTTGTAATGTCCTTACCCTTATTTTGCTGTATTTTGCAGAGGCTTATAATTTGGAAACAATTGAAAGAACATCTGTATAATGATATGCAGTATTGGAAAGAGTATGTCAGGGATATTTATACTAGTGTTGTTGGCCAGAAATTTACATATGTTTTTGTTGCAATTTCCAAAAAAGATAAATAGCAAATAAAAAATTCATTAAGATCCTCTGTGTTCTGGTTTCTTAGCGTTGTGATTGTTCCCCACAATGTCTTGTGTTGTTTGAAATACTGTTACATTAGCTTGTGCAGTGTTTCCCATCTGTGCTCCCAACAGTCTCTATTATGGTCTTTACGAAGCCAACTCACAAGGTCAGAGTAACCATTACATGAAGGCAAAGGGTAATCCTTATTTTGAATCTACAGATGGGTGAAAGACATTGCCAGAGAAAAACATTACACTTGTGCTAAGCCAGGAATTAAATCCAGACTTTTCAAAATCCTATTCCTTTTCTTTCTACTTTCTTCCTTCTAGCTGAAGAGTCCTGTGATAAATGTAGTTACACGAATATCACTTAATTTTTTCACAATTAGAAAATTGTGTATTTTCTGTTACCTTTTACATGATGCTTTAAAAAGGTAGAATTTCATCTTTGAAGGCATGAAATAATTAAAAAAAGTTAATTGATCTTTGTTCTGTTCACAGTTCTGAATAAGAGCTGTATATTTGATTCTACACAGACTGCAGCTTTACATCTGTGTTGCTCCAATAACCTATAATCGTATGGAACAATCTGAGAAAGCAATGCCATTTAAGATGAAGACATCAGCAAAAAATCAATTATAATCAATTTATTCAAATCTGCCTAGAAGTAGCACAAGTATTGAATTTCTTTTTCTCTGTAAAGTTCTTGAATTAAGTTTCTTTCCCTTACATCTGCCCAGACTTTCTGCTTTGTTTGTCCTGAACTGGAAAGAGAAACATCTTTTTCTACCACTTATCTAAGAGGATTTTTGGACAAAACTCAAATATAAATATTTGTGCTTTAAAAGTTGCAGACAAAAAGCTGATACAGTGCTAAATAATTTTTGGCCAGATGGCATAGTGGCAGCAATAAAGCAGCCAAATGGGAGAGCTATATTCAGTTCTGGACTTTGCAATAGGGGTCTGCTCTTCGTGAGATTGATACTTTTTTATTTTTAGAGGGCATTGACCAGAAAGTGTTCTTACTAGTGCCAGCTGGCTTTATGAAGTGCATGCTGCCTCATCCAATCAAGATCCAAGACTGTCTTCAGCCACGACAATATTGTTGCCCGTTATGTTGCTTTGTTTGGAAAAAGCAATACAACTTGGTATAACTAGGGAAAGAATAGACGCCTGGAGTCAGACAACAAGAGTACATTGATTTATATCAGCCAAGGATTTGACCTTTCTAATCTTATTCATTCACATGAATTAAATGAAGAATAAATAGTGAAATTAATTCTGAAAGTTGCAACATTCAAAGTGGAAATTGCACACATTCAGCTATATGGTAATGTATGAATAGAGATGCAAATCACTCAAGAAGCTCACAAACAGCCTTGCAGTGTGATTCATTTAGAGCTGGCTTGGGTAACTTCACATGGCAGCACAATTTGAGATGTAGATATAAAGTTCAGACTTCAGACCAGATTCCTGTGCCAGAAGGGCTCTCTCTGTTATATTCAGAGAGAAAATTGAAGAGTTGTTGATTGCCTGGTAAATCATTAGGATGACCATATCCTATGAGCATCCCAGTACTTGCTAACCATGCAGCTCATCAGAACCTACAGGCCAGCTTGACCCTGTGGAGTATGTGATTCTTTTCTACATTACATGATCTTTTCAATATGTGATCCTAATTTCTTTCTGAATGACAATATTGCAAAAACTAGGTTTTAAAATGAAAAATTCTTGTTTCATTTGAATTATATTCTTGCTTTAGTCAAACGTTACTTTTCTTCTGCGACACCAGATAATCCCAAACCCTTCATTTTAGGTCCTGCATGACACTGTACAAGGAAATAAAGTAATTACATTAAGTGTCCAAAGAAGTTTTTGGTTTTGGTTCTTCCCATACTTTGCTATTGGAGAGAAAGAAAGATGGTTAGGCAAAAAATGTTACTTCTCTATGTGACACTTCTTAATGGTAGAACAGACAAGGATTTATTTCGCCTTGTCACTTTTTTTTTAATAACATCTTAATATTTAAAACTTCTTTGGAACTGATAACAAGCATCAGACTTTCTTGAATTACAGTCACAGCATTAAACACATTTCTAGACGAATATTTGAGGGAGTGCATAATAAGAATGAATTTAGCTGTCTGAAAAGGCAATGCAGTCTACTTTTAATCTTCTTTCAATCGCAGTATGCTTCTCTCAGCCTGTAGTTTCTTCCAGGAAATCCATCAAGCTTTTTTGTCCTTGTGACAATGAAAGTTACCCATCTGGTCTCTAGCTCTTGAAGGAAAGAACATGAACTCCAGTTTGTGAACACTTTGTAGAACTTCCTTGAGTCTCAAATAATGTATTTCTGAGCAATCTTGATAATGCAGTGACTGCTGAAATGTGTTTCAGTGAACCATAATTTGAACTCATCAGCCACATAACAAAATGTGAGACATGCAATTAAAAATAACCATTTATTAAGTGTAGAGTATTTTTATTGTCTCATTTTCAGAATACCTTAAAGAGACAAAGGGAACATGAACTCTAGCAGATACATTTTCCCGTTAATAAAATCCAGTACATCTTTCTCACAAACAAATGAAAAACCATTCTGAAGAAATATCCCACACTTGGGCTGTGCAGAAAAGGTCTTGGAAGGGACTAGAGCAAATGACCTGAATCTTCTAAAAGGGAATCTTTACAGCAATCTGTGGTTCTCATCACTGAAGGACATGGTGCATTCTTCAATGTAAGAAAACATTTTGCTGTAACATGTTGTATAATGATGTGACAACACACCTAAAGTTTTACATTTGAACTTTGTTAAATTGGTGATGAAATATGTAGCTATGTTTTTAGTTGAAGAGGTGTTCTTTTTTTTTTATGCTAACCAGTTCAAGAATATTTCAAAAACATCTATAAACTCTTACATATTAATAATTTCAGCTTAAATATTTTTAATATAAGTCAACCTTCTCTGTTTCTATTTTACAGTATTTTATATATGCATAATAATTTGATTTTCCTTCAGATACATAGCTTCATGATTTTTTAAAGTGTATGATGAAAATCTTTTGAGTGATTATCAGATATCTTTTATTTCCATGTCCAAATCTGAAGTGAAAGAAAAAAATGATTTTGATTTGGAAAAAAAAAAAGAAACTGTACATGTGGAAATCAAGTCCTAGGAGAATAAAATTATTTGTACTGAAAGAGTTAGCAAAGTCCATGCTGTTGTTTTTCAGACAATCATCTCATTATCTCCTTCAAAAGTAATGTTTTTTATATTAATTGGCCAGAGCATGTATCAACAAACACATGCCAGGAAAATTTTTATTAGGGAACACAAGTTAACATTTGTTTTCATAGAGTTTCATCTATAGACTTTTGAAGAAAGAAAAATAAAATCAAACCACAAACAAACATGTTCTTCTATGACATTACACTGTTTTCTCTTTCAGTAATAATTGTGTAATAAGTTGATAGTTGTAATCAATTCCATAGGTAAATAGTTTAGTTTAGTACTTCTCATAAAGCTGTACATTTTGAACACCTTTAATATGTTAAAACTACATTCTCAAATAGTCACTAACATTTTGAGTCAAGTGTAAATAGTTTCACGTTTCAATAACTTTAAGCAATTTGCTTCAAATAACATCACTGACAAGTACAGAGTAACTTTAAGCCTACAGCAACAAGGCATGGTGTTGCAGATGGCCATAAAAGGAAATAGGCAGCAATTGCTACATATCAACAGGTTTCTAACTTACATAACTATTTTTTTGGAAATATATATTTTCCTCATTTGTATTTTGGATATTTTTCCAACAATTAGTTTATTATCACCTAAGTGTCCTCTTTTAATTACTTTTTTAAAATACCCATTGCACGTCAAACATTTTCCTACAATGGAAGAAAATGTACATTCTATTTTTACAGTATTACAATATTTTTGAAGTATTTTTTCTCTATGATGTCAGGAAAAAAAAAGTAAATTAACAAATGCCCACACATCTTTTGCAGACATTTTAATTATAGAAGGTGGCTGTATAGATAAATAGACTTGGAGCATAGTTCTGGACATGGACCTCATCTGTTATTTCGTCTGTGTCTACCTTTTTATCAGTTTCCTCTTCAATTACCACATTCAAATATATTTTTTTAACAGTCTGTTTGTCACAATGAAAGTGTATGTAACCCTGATTAAAATGAAATAATGTAACAAATTGTATTTTTATATTCATTCAAGTCTCCCTTTTTCCCCCATCAAATCCATAGTGCTTTTTCAAATATGTAATTTATGTATAAAATTAATTGTTTCAAGACCTTGTATTTTGAACCTGTGGCATGTTTATTGTTATAACTTCCATAGCTACAGTGTTTCATCTGACTTGACTGATCTAAAATTATGTAGCTAATTTAAGTTCCTCAATATTTAGTGAAGGATATTTCCATTCCATTAAATATCTTTCTAGATGACATACAGATCTATAGTTCTGTCCTTTCACTTCCTCTAGAGGAATGTAGTTGACTATCTGAGAATTTGTGCCTGAGTTTATGTTGTTCAATTTATAGGAAATGTGTCGACCCTTTAAAAATCACTATGCTTTTAAATTTAAGACATTTAAGTTTAAAGAATAATTTTGACAACTTAGATGAATAAACAGCAAACAAACAGTAAGGACTACTTTAGATATATAAGAAAAATATAAAATATTGAGTCAATTACTTTATTTTGGAAAACATTTCAACTGCAGGTTTTGGAAAATATGTCATCATCAATACATTTTGATGATCAGTGCAAAAATACTTTTTCCTAATCACTCATAAAAAGAATTAATTTGTGTATCTTTATTTAATGTATTTTTGTATCTGCCCTATTAGACCTTAAATGCCTTGTTTAGGTATTCATATACATTTAGAATTTGACCTTTTCTTCCAGGAGTTATTGCTGAATTTTCCTAAAATTTGAAGCTGTGACTCTCCTTGTTCATATTGGGCTTCTCTTGTGAACAATAACTAAAAAGAAAATATTCTCAATAGTATAAATAAAATAAACCTTTTTAAGAAGAAAACATTACTTTTGCATCAGTGCTTTGTTAACACTAAAGATTCATATTTTGAAAGGTTCATATATGCTTTAGCTATCTGGATCTGTGATTTCAATGGCATTCTGACAAAGATCCCTTTGCAGACACAAGCCTCTCTTTTATAGGGAAAAAAAAAAACCATAGAGAAAGCAATTTTTATAAATTGTCTCTGTCTACATTAGCAAATAGAATGGCCCAAGAGATATTGATCTGTATGGTGAAAGAGTGGGTTCTGACAGTGATTGTCATACTATATGCGTTCTGTGGAGGTTTACTGTGGACTAATTCTAGTCTGATCCTGTGAACTGCTTTTTGTTCAAGATATGTAGGGAGGCTTTTGGATCACATCCTGTGTTGGAATTGAATTCAAAAGGGTCCAATATGTTTGCTTCAAGTTCTTCCAGGGATAGCAAAGTACAAAAATTAGGCATGATAAGGAAATTAATTTCTGTAGTCCATACCTTATGTGAACTAAAATATTATTGTAGATTCACACAGAATGCTGTATAGGATATGACAGTTTGTATCTTTTGTGTACAATTCTGTGATTCTGAAATATTTTTCTTTTTATGTCTCTCTGCATATTCATATATATATAAGTGTGTGAAATACAACGCATAACAGAACCTCAAATGATATATGTAAATATGTGAGTATTGCTTAATTGGATTAATTGTTTGCATCACATCACTTTTTGACCAACTTGAACTTGAGACAACTAAAGGATCATCATTTTATAGCCTATGAAAAAATATATGTAGACAGACTTTCTGGTTTCATCATTTTTCAATGGGCAGTTTTGTGTAAATGGCTTTTGAAATAGGTTCATAAATGTATACCTCCCTTGTTAGGGCTTTTTAGTGCCTGGTAACTAGGGTAAAAGATTATATTCCTTGTTCCTTCAACACATTACATTTAATAATATTGCAGATTCAAGAGAAGTTGCTGATGATCTCAACCCAGATATTTGGTTGATTGAGCTGGTGGAACGGAAATGAGGATTTTGCTTGTTTTTTTTTCAGAGAAGCATATTTGAGCCAAAGAAAAACTTTAATGAAACAGCATAGAAAAAAGACAAAGATAAAAATTTCTCATGCTGAAAGACAGGAGCTGACAGACATAGCAGCCTCTGTAAACTAATATCCCTGGACTAGTTTTGGGCAGCATGTTCTCTGGTGAAAAACAAAGAAATCAAAACAAACTCCTCCAGGAAAGACAGACTCTCCAAACACTTCAGCAAAAGATATGATCACAGAAGAGTCTGAGAGAATGTTAGCTGTTTTGAAGGTAAAAGTAGTGAGTAATATAGGATACCGGACACTTTGCTAAATGAATTCTGTTATAGTGCTTTAATAATAGATTTTGGTCAAAGAAGTGTTCAGAGGATTTCAATGAAAATTATTAGAAAGAGTTAGAGTAGAAGACTGGAATCTAATGCAATGAGTTCAGAAAAAGAAATCCTGGATACACTGTTCTTCATGAAGGATATAGGACAAGCTTTTGTTTTAAGAAAATAGAAATATGATAAAAATCTTTATTCATGTTCTAATTGTTCTTGGTAAGACAAAGTGCTACTTATCCATTTCATTCTTGCAATAGAATAATATGAGCATTTCAGGGTCGTAGATGACTTGTTTTTACAATTGTCAAACAATGGGATACTGAAGTGATAACAAAAATATATTTTTATGAGCAGGCAAATGAGTATGCTAAAATTCTTTTGACCATGTCTGATAGAGATTCTCGTTTATTCTTTGTTGCTTTATGCTCACCTTTCAATAGCTAGCAAGAAGAGCTCTTGTGAAATGCTAAGAATATTGGCTTCACTTTAAAGCCTTGTAAGATCTGGTTTAATTTTTGTGAAGGATCTTGTGTGTTATATTTTTATATGAGTGTTCTATCACAAAAGAGTATTGTATCTTTGAGAAAGGGACATTCTTCATATTATTGGTTCTTCTCTGATAGTATTCACAGAAATAAAAGGCATGCCTTTTGTTTGTTTATTTGTAAGAGAGACAAGAATTATTAGAAATCTACTTAACGTAGCTATGTGAATAAAAATATTTTGGCTGCTCAGAAGTCCTTGTGATTGAGAAAGGCAAGTTTGAAAAACAGGAAAGAGAGGATATTTGAGAAAAGCACTAAACTTAAAACGAAAAAAGTATGTTTGAATGTTACAGTAAGATGCCCATAACGTAAAATACATTATGGAATATTATCCCTGAATAGCAAATCTTAACATGTAGCCTTGGGCTTAAACAAATAGATATTAATGGATGTGTATTTCATATTTATATACAGAACAAACAAAATATGCTTCTGGTTCATGACCAGGAGATTACTACTGCAACTAAAATGAATAAAAATGGAACCAAAATAATTGAAAATAATGATGGAGAGTCTTTCTCTTGAGTTTGGAATTCTTACCTGATAGCCGAGCCAGTCACAGTTCATTACAGGTGCCATTTGCTACAGAGCTGTAATATCAGAATATTTTTTTATTTTATTCAAGTCCCGTTTAAAATTACAATTGTCACTACATTTTACTAAATTTAAAAGAAAAATCATTATTCTTATCAGTGTGTTTCTCCTCCTTTACTCTGCTGGTAAAGGTGTTTCAATCTTTCATTGAAAAAAATAATGCCTGTTTAATTTAATTTCCTGCCAATTTTATATTAACCACAATGACAGAAGTTTAGAACAATATAAATATGTGATTTGAATGGGGAAATGAGTTGTGTGGGTTGAAACTATTCGTGTAGAATAGGAATCATTTGTTAATATTTTGTTTGTCGTCCAACAAGCTTCCAGCAATTAAGAATGAATAGAAAGAAAAGGATAATGACATGTTTTATCAAAATTCAAGTGCTAAAGAAACATTCTGAATTTATGTGATCAGTTGCTGTATCTCATCTGTCTATTTTCAGATCTACCCTATATACATCTCAGAGTCACTGTATTAGTCTTACAAGCAGCTTGACGTTGATTGACTTTCTGAAGCTAACAGGAATTATTTAGGTTCGACTCATCAGCAGTACTTTTTATGCTTTGGTGCAAACTGAAATACAGAAATTCCATTCAAACATAGAAGAAACCTTCCTTACTGTAAGAGTAGCAAAACTGTGGAACAGCTTGCTCAGAAAGGCCATGGAGTGTCCATTCTTGAAGATACTAAAACCCTGATTTATTACATCCCTGGGGAAAGTGCTCTACTTTAACCAGGGGAATTGGACTAGGTAATATCCAGAACTGGCTCTTAGGCCAACTTAAATCCTAGCAAATAGCCCAAGATATCATACCTTTTTAAAGTGGGAAGTCATCTGATTTGAGAGTTAAGGAAAAATAAAAACCTTAGATTTTATTTTAGTTTCTGATGTTCCAGAGGTTGGGTAATGTCCAAGCTAATGCTGAATGAACTGGTAGAAATACTTGAAAGCCTCCTTCAGTTTGGTTCTCTGTTTAATTTTCTCAGATAGTTTTTTATGTTTCTCTACATATTGTGTCTTGGTTTGCATTTTACAGTTGTTTAAAATGTTTTCAGTCCTTATGCTTTTGAGATGTAGGTATTATGACAGCAAAAAGGCCTGGAAGTCTCACTATTTTTGTCCAAGTTCTAAGTAATTAAGAGAGAAATTTGCCAACTCTTTCTTGTTGCATTTTAGTGCATCCACTTTATCCAGAATCAGTTGTGAGGTAGCTGGCTGAGAAAGGGGTTGAGGGTTGCAAGCTTGGCTCTGAAAATGATTACACGGAAAAAAAGATTCAGTCTTCCGCCCCACTATTATAGTCCAAATGCACCAGCATTTGAACAGACAGTATTAACAATGCTGATAACAATTGATATACGGAAATCATGAAAGAATATAATCCATGAGCAATGTGAAGTAACAAGAAATATAATACCAAAGTAGAAGCTTTAAGATATGAAAGGAATATGTCTCTCATAATGGTGAAAAAGCACCACAATTAATCCTCGTGGATCTATATGGATATATTGCTTTTCCCCAAGTCTATCCAAACTCTGTCCTTAATGTCCAGCTCCAAAATTAGGGTTCTTCATGAACTGAAAATATAATTTTAGTTTCTAGCTTTGATAGGGATGAGTTAAATAATACAGGCTAAGATAAACACTGTACCACAGAATAAGTTAATAGGAATCAATTATTGCAGATAGCAGAAAGCATATGTCTTTGGCATTGCAGTGATTTTTGTTCTGTGGATGAGGGGAGAAGAAGATACCTTGTTTATGAAATAAAGATGAAAAAAGGAAGAAATGGTGATTTACTATTGGGGCATAATGCAAAGGTGCATCTTTTCTCTGTGATCTGATCATCTCCAGAATCAGATATAATTAGGAATAACTCTGTATGCTGTTCTCAGAAAATATGATATCAGTTTTCAGAGGGTGAAAATTATCAAACCTATTGTCTTCTTACTAAACATGAGTACAGTAAGGACTATCCCTACTAAGGAACTAGTAAAGACTTAGGGTTGCTGTTTTGCTGGGAAGGACAAATTAAAGAGCTAGTGGACTTATTTGAGTAAAAGCAGCTGTACCATGTTGATTCACAGTGCTGGCAGATGGAGCTGTGTTAATGTTGTACACTGAAAATCAATAAAGCTAAACATAACCCTCTCCTCTCATGGGTAGGTGCCTTAATTTGTCAGCACTTGGAAATTTCTCATGTCCATTTTTCTGTGAGAAATTACTGATGTAATATTATAAATGGAAACACAAAATTAAGGATGTAGTCTAGTTTTGCTTGTTAAAATGCAGCTTATATCCCTCTTTTTGATATTGAAATGAATGCATGAGATAACCAGCATTTTATCAATAACTTGTTAGAAATATTAATCCTAATATCATCCTCTTGCTACAGAATTTGACTCATTAATATGTAGTTTTATTTGAAATCTCAACTGTTTTACAGATTAGGATATAAACAAAGAGTATATGAATAAAGTTCTTGTTTGTGGAGGGGGTTTATTGCATTCATAGTAACTGATGCATTAGTATAATTTATTATGTATCAATATCCTAATGTTTGTAACTTTCTTCATAGGGATTTAAACTCATTTAACTTAAATGTTAGTGGCAATTAACAGACTGCTATGAGTTGCATGAACAAACTTATATACACACACATATACATAGGGATTTTTCAGAGGCATTTTATAGCAATCCCATACTTCAGTGTTTTCATCAACTTTATCTCTAAGATCTCCTTGTTTGTTTGGTGTAAAAATTAGGTGCCATGATTAGTTTAGCCTCAATGTTCAAAGAAGATATAAAAACTCAGTATCTTTTATAACTCCTAGTTCTGTTATGACAATTGGTAAATTTATCCAGATTATACTGTCTTAAGTATATGATGATTTGCATGTCAGAAACGATGACACATTGGAAAGGAGACAGTAAACCACAGTATGGATATTCAGGTGGTTTTGTTCTTAAAATTCATTGTAGTAATCAGATAGACTGTTCACTAACTATGCAGGTAACAAACATACATTATGATCAAAGTCTATTTCTTTTTATCAGAAAAGCACAGGCCATGATGTTATTCCACGAGATGTGATACATTCAAAATTTGCTATACATTTGCCTCAGCAGATCTGGTTCTCAGAAGTAATGCAATAGAGGTCAGAATTCTGACATTTGTACTGGAAGTAGAATGCTACAGAATAACAGAATAACAATTAATATATTTACATGCACATTGTTTTTTCAAAAAGGATTTTATCATCATTATGTTATCCTCATTGATATTCTGTGGAATGGGCTGAATTGCCTCTACTGAACTTAATACTCTGTATTTTAGTTTTATGTCAGATTATTCCTACTCAGTAGAGCACTTAAGCAAGATGAATACCCAGATCTGTTTAAAAACTATTATTAATAACTTAGTAAAGGTACATCAAATTTCTTTTAGTTTAGAGGATAAGTAGTGATCTTAGGAATTTTTAGCCTAAGGTATAAAACAGCTCAATTTTGCATCTACCACATGTATTCTTCCCTAAATGCCATCCAGGTAAGGCATTTATGTTTAAAATAATATGTGAAAATAATCAGAATGCTCCTAAGTCTTTATAGCTCTTTCCAAAACTTAATTTAAATAACATTGCTACAATTCTTGTGGTAACTACAAGTGTGATAAACAGGTGTTCTGTGGTTGTGATCTAGTTGGGACTGATTTCCAAAAAATCAATGGGAAAGGGAACATAAAGTTCCAAATACTTGATTTTATTTATTTATTTATTTATTTATTTATTATAATTCCCATTTTGAGTTACATCACTCTGTTCTTGCAGTAACTATAGGTGATAAGCGTTTATGGTGTTGAAGAATACATTCAGTGCTGGTAGCTTGGTGAGCCACTGCAATGCCAGCTGCAAGCTGAGCTCTGGGTGGCTGGAACCCCAGGCAAGAAGCCCTGGATTGCCAATCCTTTGCATAACAAGGGGCATGGGTACCTGTGGCCCAGCCATGTGAGTGGACGTTCAGAGACACCGCTGGAGCTGAGGACACCCGGATTTTAAGGCGCTTAGACTGTGAGGGTGTAAAAGCCCAGGGTTTTCTTTGTTAGGGGTCCCTACTCGGAGGCACACAGCTGGAGCTATTATTTTGTTAGTTATTGCACCAAGGTTAAAGTGTCTTAAGAATCGGGATGTCTGAGAGTCTGCTATGGGAAATCTGGGGTCAAGCCTGTAAGGAAATCTGATCTAACTGTGTGAATGTGGAATATGTAGCTTCAAAGGGGCTTCTGTCCTGGCTTAGCTGGTGTAAATGTGACTGCAGGAGTGGCTCCTAAACGGTCAGATAGGAAAGTTTCTTTAACAATGGTGCACCATGTCTTTGCCACAAAGTGACCTTAGGCAGCAGTTGATTATATCTAGAAAAGTAGGTGGAATTGAGTCATCATAATCACTGAGTAAAATTTCAAAAACCTTTAGGGAGGGGGCGGTAGTATTTGTCTCTTCAAGTTAAATCTATAACAGAGTTTTCAAAGATATTATACCACAACGGCCTTTAAGTAAGAAGGACCAATGTATAGGTGTGTGGTAACTATGAATGATAAGCTTTGCATTCCACCCTTGAATTCTGTGGGTTCTCCATCTCTAAGTGCAATATTCTCCATTTATCCACTGTCAGAGCTGCTCTTTTTCCAAGGAGAAACCAGAACATGGATCATGGTCGTAATATTTTAAGGGTACAGTCCATAGAGCTTAGCTCTGGTTTACAGGGCGTTAGTTTTACTACTCCACAGGCACCCAAAAGTTACAGAATTACAGAATATTCCGAGTTGGAAGGGACCCACACCCTCAAGTCCAGCTCTTAAATCTGCACAGGACTCCCCTAAGAATCATGCCATGTGCCTGGGAGTGTTATGCAAACGCTTCTTGAACTCCATCAGGCTTCATGCTGTGACCACTTCCCTGGGGAGCCTGTTTCAATGCCCAGGCACCCTCTGGGTGAAGAACCTAACCTAACCAGACGCAATTTAAGGTCATTCCCTTGAGTCCTGTCACTGGTCACCACAGCGAAGAGATCAGTGCCTGCCTCTCTTCTTCCCCTCACAAGGAAGTTGTGACTGCAATGAGGTCTCCCATCTGTCTCCTCTTCTCCAGGCTGAACAGATCAAGTGACCTCAGCCCCGCCTCATACGGCTTCCCCTCAAGGCCCTTCATCATCTTTGTTGCCCTCCTTTGGATGGTCTCTAATGGATTAATATCTTTCTTACATTTTGTTGCCCAAAACTGCACACAATATTCAAGGTAACTGCAAACCAGTGCAGAGCAGAGCAGGCCCTTTACTGGCTGGTGATGCGTTGCCTGATGCCCCCCAGGACATGATTCGCCCTCCTGGTTGCCGGGGCACTGCTGACTCATATTCAACTTGCTGTCAACCAGGACCCCAAGTCCCTTTCTGTGGCACTTCTTTCCAGTGTCTCATTCCCCACTCTGTAGGTACATCCAGTGTTGTCCATCCTAGGTGCAGAACCTGGCACTTGCTTTTGTTAAACTTGGTATGGTTTGTGATTGCCTGGTTCTCTAATTTTTTGAGGTCTCCCTGCAGGGCTTCCCTACCTTCAAGGTAGGGAGTTAACAGCTCCTCCCAGTTTTGTGTCATCTGCAAACTTGCTTAGTATCCCTTCCAGTCCTGTGTCCAATTTATTTATGAAGATGTTGAAGAGCACAGGGTCTAAGATAGAGCCCTGCAGAACCCCACTAGTGACAGGTCTCCAGTCTGTTTTTACCCCATTTGCTATCACCCTCTGTGCTCGACTCATGAGCCAATTGCTCACCCACCACATGATGTGTTTATCCAGCTGTGTGCTGGACATTTTGAGACAGCATCAAAACCTCTATTGAAATCCAAAAAGATGACATCCACTGGCTTCCCTTGATTAACTAGGTGGGTTACCTTGTCATAAAAAGAAATTAGGTTTGACAAGCAGGACTTTCCTCTCACGAAGCCATGCTGGCTGTGACCAAGGTCCTCATTAAAAAGTGTTTGCTAAAATGTGGCCTGTGGGTCCATGGGTGTCTGAGAGTTGTCAGTTTATCATATAGATGTCAGGTCCATAGGGCCTCTCAAATGTAGATGTTAATGTTTCCTCTGTGAAGTTTGATAACAGGCAAACATAGCAATTTGTGGGAAAGTTTGGGAATTGCTTTGTCAATTTGCACATTTTCTCATCATGTCACAGTATCTCTAGAGGCTAATTCATTTCTTGAGAGATAGTATGATATTCAGGAATAGCCTACGGGACAGTCTAAGACAGTTCAAATCTGGGAGGTTCACAGTTTGCATCATTGGTCCAGAACTAAGTAGTAATTGATGTATAGTTACAGATTACAGCATCTCATGGTATGAAGTTTTCATCCATCAAACAGTTCACAGTAAAGTATTTCTAGCAACTGACACCTTTAATAAACTTTTCATCTACTTTTGCCAGGAAGACTTAGCATTATATTCCCATTTATCATCTGCACTGAATATCTTTACATCTTCAAAACTTTGTATCCTCAAAAGAATTGTAAAATTCTTTTGACCTCTCTACTTGGTCTTCTGTTCTTCAAGGCTTGTGTAAGTGGTTGTAGTTGCTGGTTTCTCCCTTCTGACCTGCACATACATTTCCATCTCATTTCCAGTGACTAGAGGTGCCAGTGGAGGTGATGTATGCCTATGTCTCATTCTAACATAGGGCTTGAAATACAACTGAATCCAAAGGCAGGATTCAGCAGCACTGTCTGAAAGTCTGCATAGTGTCTTATAAAATGGATCTATTGGTGTTTGTTTCAGAAGGTGCTTTCTAGAACATCAGGCAGATTTCTGTTTTTATAGCCTTGAGAACAGTAAGTTATTTCAAGTGTATCACTAGATTATTTTAAATGTATCATTGCTGCTTCAGTGTAGTTCAAATTGTAGGAGAACCCCCAGCTTCTTACTGAAAATCGCACCTGCCCTCAGTGTCCTCTGAAATGTGAAGGATCCACTCTTCCATTTCCTGGGATGCTCACTGGTGCCAGGGCTCAGTATGTAGGCTTCCAGAGCAACAGTAATATCTGTCATTTTGGATGAATACAAATCTGTAACAATCTATGTTTGTACAGTCCCAGTGGAATCATGTGGTGTCAGCTGTACTCACAGTACTTTAAAGGCTTTATTATGTCAGCTGGCAACACACCCCAACTCCAGGCACTGACTTTTATGGCAAAGGACCTAAAAAACTTTTTTTGCCCCCGCTTCTTTTTTTTTCTTTTTTTTTTTTCCCCATTTTTTCCCTCTTTCCCATGTCAACTAGCTTTCAGAACCACAGGAATTGGTTTTAGAGAAGTCTTATGGGTGTGCTGTTATGTTCGTAATACCCACAATATAGTTTACAGGTGAGCCTTTTTAACCCACCCACACAGTCTTACACATACACATGCATATATTGTCAAGTACCTTTATGCAGTCTGATATTAATTCTGTTCAACTTATTACTATTGATTGAAAGAGAAACTGTACAGAATTTATAAATATTTAAACCAGCTTTCTTAGCACATGAATGTAGCCATTTGAAAGGAGGCTATGATAAACTGCTTGAAGGTTCTGGACCATATATCATAGTAAAATTCCACAGGTGCTCTGTCCGGTGGCCTTTATTTAAGAACTGTACTTGCTGTTTGCTTTATTGTAGACAAAATTGTTTAATTAGTAAATGTTAAAATATTTGCTTAAGTCATGTTTTGAGAATCAGTTGTTAAAAGACTGAACTTTCCAGTGACATTCAGAATCTTTTCTCTTGCAGCCATTTCGTAGAGTGACGTTTTCTGTTGTGAGTCAGCCTCAGGACCCGCATCAAGGGTCATTGCAGAGTTGCTATGACAGCGGTCTGGAGGAGTCAGAAACACCAAGCAGTAAGAGTTCATCAGGGCCAAGACTGGGTGCCCTTCCACTCCCAGAGGACAACTACGAAAGGACTACGCCGGATGGCAGTGTTGGTGAGGCAGAGCATATGGAAAATGGTAGGGGCAAACACAACATTCACACACATAATCTCACTAGCAAGTGATACTAAGTAGACTTTTGAAAGGTCAGTCCAAAAATATAAATAAATATATTAAATAGTTAACATTGTAATAATTTTATTTTAAAGCTTGTTAAAATGCAGGTATACAAAATAATGGAACATAACACCACTAAAAAAACTGGCACTTTTGTTTCTTTACATGATTTAAAATCTATACTGCAGAAGCAATTAAAACAGTGAAAAAAAATACCAGTAGAGGGCTGGGGAGATGGTAATTGAATTAAATTCCATACTTTTCATTCTAGATAAAAGACCATAAAGGACATGTATTCTCGTTTCCTTCCATATTTTGTTCAAAAACTACTTAGGAAATTTCCCAGAATGTAGTATGTACAGCATCAGGAAAAGAAAATAGGATTTAAAAACCCCACTCTAGAGCATTCTCTTTTCCCTAAAAACGTTATATAGACTGTTTTCAATATAATGCCAAATGACAAGCCCATTCTTCGTTATTTAGAAAAGAAGAACATTACTTTCCTTTTCTTCACTTTTTATTTTGTACAGTACTTTTGCAATATCTCATTTAAATTCAGGGTCCATTTATGTAGAAGGGGAAAATGCTGCATACTTATTTATTCCGTAGTAATTCTCCTATTATTAAAAAAACAAAATATGGTAATATAAATCTTAGGTTAGATTCTGCTTTAATTTCTATCTAAAATTATTCAAGATTAAAAAAAAAAAACAGAGACCTATTCAATTTGAAATGTATTTTATAAAATATGAATATTTCATTCTTTTCCACTTACTAGTCTTGATCTAAAATTTTATGAAGTCAGACATTGACTTCATTGTATTTTTATTTGCCCATAAATAATGAAATAAATTAGTATATGTCAAAGTGTACAGATTTTTGATAACCAAAGAAATAATCCAATTGTAATTGGTGGGTACATGCAAGAAGGGTGGTGTATTTTTTATTATAGAATGAATTAATTAGTTTGGCTAAGTACACATTTTAGTTTTTCAGAGGTTACAACACTGGATAACTGTTCCTTGGGTTTTGTCTTTTCTGACATAGACATGTTGACCCAGTAAAACTATGTTATTCTTCGTGGTAAGATATTGTCAAATCTAGTGTGTATGACTAAAGAATGGCTACAGCAGTCTACATATGCTTCAAATATATATCCCAATAGTAAATAACTAAGTGACCAAAAAGAAAGATGGCATTATCCATATGAAGATGTATTAGGTTATGTATAAGTGTGTGTCTATATATTCTTCTTGGTTGTTTATATGAATATATTTGTTTACATTTCATGGGGTGGGGGGGGAAGAGACAATGGTATTACTGGAAAAATGTCAGAAAGAAAGTTTATAGACTTTGTACCTAAATTGGGCTGATTATTTTATCATCTGTTTTGTAGTGAGATTTTGTGGCTAGGATAATAAGATTAAACCATTTGTTTAATTTTGCATACAGCAATGTAGAGGATTTGTAGACATGAAATTCTGAGTTCAAAGTATGCTAACATGGGGTAAGCCTGAGCCACACTGGAGGAACAGAAAAGCCAAAAGTGAATATAATTTTTAATGTATTTGGTAGCCAGTGTGAAATAATACTGAAAATATTAAGGAAATAATAATGAAAAAAATCAGAATCCCAGAAGTGTAATTGAAAATGAATAGTGCTTGAGCACTGTCATAAGTTAAATCAAACCAGTTTACTTAAAATTTTGTTTTGATGCAAAAACTGGCATTGCATTATAATAACTACAATATTTCAGATATAGCTTTGATCTTTTTGAAAAATGATTTTTATATGTGGTAGGATGAATTTGTTGGATTCAGTTTAAAACATCATGTTCTACAGTTAGTAGATAGAAACATAGAGGTAGATAAATGCATTAATTCATGGATAAGAAAATGCAAAAATGTAAAAAATTCTGCATGGTAGGACATGCATATAACAACCAGGAATTCCTCCTCCTTTATAAAACCTTGAACTGAAACCTTTGAAAGGTGGGTGATATTGTGATGAAAATTATGCTCTACAGACTTTTGGATTTCAAGAGTGACATGTCACCTGCCTCCAGAAATTTCTGTTAACTATCTATAAATAATGACAGAACAGGATGAAATTTACTTATGTTCCTTCATATATGTAATATCTGACACTTGAGTGAGAGTTTTCTGTGATATGATTCTTTAGTCCATTTGTATTTTAACTATTTTAAGCACAATTGTATTGTTCAAATTCTGATAATGTAGTCTTCAATATTAATGGATCATTCTTACAGAAATAGAATTGGAATTGAAATCTGTCAAGCGTTCATTTGTCACATTTAATTGGAATCTAGGTAATCTGCAATGTTTAGCTTGGTTAGGTTTTAATCAGGTTTTATACTGGATTTTCCATGGAAACAGCACTTTGGAAGTGATCTTGGTTATTAATTTTTACTTCAAATATTTACCATTTAATTGCAGTTGGTGAAACAATGGAGTTATAACTAATTGCTTTGCATTTCCTTTCATTTTAGAATTTGAAAGGATAATTTTCAGCACAGTACATGAAACCTTGTGATACATTTCATACTTTTTTTTCAAGCTAAGATGACTAAGGAAAATAAGAAATCTTTATAGTTAATGCAAATTTAAGAAGGTTGAGTTCACAGGCAGAGTAAATCGGAAAGTTCTGTTTGCTGTTAAGAGCATCTTTCCATTTTTTCAACTGGGGATAAAATGTTGGAAAATTAAAAAAAAAAGGCTGAGAGGGTTGATTTTCTTAGAATATGCTGTACATTGCCTACCAGCCTACATGACTGTCAGATGTAGATTGAAGTTTTGTTCTGATGATTAGCTGTGGTGTCAGATGCAGGAGGGAAAAAAAAAAAAGAAAGAAAAAAAGAAATGTTAGCAGATTGACTGTGAAAATTCAGTATGCAAAGATCTTGTTAATTAGTAAAATCTGCAGAACCAAAAGTAACTTCTGAGTTAATTTATCCCCTGCCCTTGGAGCTTTCCTTACAAGGAAATTCTGCTCATATGTGCAGCCTTCTTCTCTAATTTTGCTGTTAGAATGGCACAGCCTTAATGTAAATTGCACAATAATTTCTTGAGAACATTTTCATTACATTTATATTTGTATATCAAGGGTAAAGCCATTACCATGGCAAATTAGTTTCCCGGTCTTTAGTCATAGCCTTCTGGTTTTGACAAGGCCTAATACCACATCTCAGAGGAAAACGTAGAAAAGACCCCAGTGGCTGAAACGTCCACTATTACCTCTCTTCCTGACTCTAACAGTTAATAGTCAGCATATGTTTTAAATTATGATTTTCTAAATAATAATAATAGTAGTAATACTAAAAGAAAAACCCCTAATTTATCACAAGTCAAGTTGCTGGCCTGAAGGATGTCTTTCAACAAGGAAATTCTCTGAAGGCTATCAAAATTGTTTTGGGTTTATTTTCTTTTTTCTCTTATATAACTCTTTTAGTGACTATTCCTTTTTATCATTATGATAAAGAACATGGAAGCATTCCATTTTACCTTTTAAATACTAACTTTCCTTATAATTTACCTTTCCTCTGAATTGTAAATATTCCTAGGTTCTATTTCTTCTATTTCTTTTCATACTAATTCATATGTTATTAAGTGATCTCTAAGCAGAGACCTTCATTCTTCAGTTTCATGTCCATTCACCTGGTAGTTAGGTCTCTCTCACGTTTCTTGCACCCCTCTTAGAAATATTTCATTATATTCCTTCCCCTCACACCCTGATATAATACTTACTATTTATTTATGCATGTAGTGGCCTAATCAATTTTATTTTTTTGTTTAATTTAGCTAGAGTACCTATAAAAGTGAAATAGAAGCATTTCAGATCTTCATATCTTCCCTGGAGATTTGTTTCCATGAAGTCCTAACTAGACTGTTTGCCACACCTGAGATACATGCCTTAAATCTAGCTCAGGTATTTCTACATGAACATGTCTTTGATCTGCAGCACAGTATTTTAAGTTAGCCCATATTTCAGTATCAAATATATAAGGGTTGGAGACGAGCAGCCATCTCTGTGAAAGAAGGAAAATAAGGGAATGGTTTGCAGCTTTCATTTTTACAGGGGGAAATGGAGTAAAGAAAGATTAAGTGACATGTCTGAAGTCACAGATGAAGTAAGGAGCAGAGCTTCAAAAAGAGCTCAGAATTTTTGTGATTCAGTTACTTGACTCCCACAAAGAAATCAGTAGATAAATTACACTCTGGCTGACACATGAAGAACTAAAAGGCAGGGAAGAGAAGTACATTACCTTGGTTCATATAGTCTGATAATATGCCCTGTTCTCAATGGCAATTTCAGATTTAGACTGCAAGTGTCAAAGTTCCACCATCAACGTAGAGAAGGGGTTCATGATGTAAAAATGATGACTTGAAAATGTGAAAGGAATTTTGACAATTAATAAATGCAATTAACTTTATTTTAAAGAGCATTCTCTTGCTTTTACTTATACATTAGATTATTAATCTGTTTTCTAAACCAAAGTGTGAAGAAAAGAATCCATTAGTTTAGAGAACCCATGTTTACAGAATCTATTTCCCTTTAGCTTTTTCTAGGCCAAATAACACAGATTAATGTTCTTGAAGACTTAACTGTCCTTGTAAACATGACAGACCACACATTCATTGACTTATTTCATAGAATGACTAGATTTCTGCAGTTCCCATTATTTTCAAATGTTCTGTTCTCTTGAATTCAGGTCCTAAAATTGCATGAGAATAATTTGGTGTTTAAAATTGTGTTCTGAAAATGTGGACGTAAGTAGCCCATCTGAGAGGATGAGTCAGTAAAGGTTTTCAATGTAGTGATTACATTTTTATGTTTTTTTTGGTGGTTTGATTTGGTTTGATTTTTTTGTTTGTTTTGTTTTTTTGTTTTGTTTTGTTTTGTTCTGTCAGGGTTGCTACATCTACTTTTTCTTAAATGTCATCCTGCATGCATGAACCCAAAATACAAGAAAGTGCTGGGAAAATTATTATATAATACAAAAGAATTCTTATTCTTGTTTCTGATAAATCTTAACCTATAATTAGGTTACACAATTAACACTGGATTCGGTAAAACTAACAACATCTATAGGTAATGCTTTGGTAGACATACATATTCAGTGATGGATAATGTCTTGAACCAGGTTTTTTTTGATAATTCAGCATTCTGGTAAGATCTGTGAAAAGACAGAGGAAAAAAAGAGGAAAAAAAAAAAGCCCAGCTCCTAATACAGAAGACACACTGTGGAGGGATCCCTGTTATACTAGTGTAGCCTTATGTAAGAAAGTGAACCTGGCTGGGAAGAACATTGGCCGCTTTCCTCCTTGATTTTTTCCCTTTTTAGTCTCCCACCATGTTCCTTTAGATGACCTTACCCCATATGTCTGTGGGTTTCTTCAGCAGAGGAATATGTGGTTTGGTAACCTATATGCACAGTAATACTTAAAGTTTCAAAACTATATGATGTCTGTTTTTTAAGTTACTTGCATTTTGAAGTGTTACATATGCATATTTACAATAGACATGAGGGAAGTACATTTTGACTGTGTTAAATTCCTAGTGCTGGTGTATATTTTTACATATGCATTTACTGTATTAGGTTAATATCTTACCACACAAGGATGCAATTTTAGGCTGTGCATTGTGTCATTGAGTTAGGGCTTATTTTATATTAAGTACTACTCTATGTTTACGTTGTACTTCAAACACATAATGCAAAATAAAGGCCCAAATATAGGCCAACTGTGATTAGAAATAGCTCTTGCTGAAGACCCTAGTAAAAGTAGATTTTTTTATATCCGCTCTATTTTACATGACTGTCCAGATAAATATCAACAACTTCTGTGTGGCACCTTTTAATGAAGTGTACTGTATTGCTTTGAATTATTTTTGGCTTGATCAGGATTTTTACCTCTCAGAGAATGCATGCTTGGATCTGCTGGAATCAAAGAAGGAATGCATATTTGTGTATTGAAAATCCATCCTTACGCCTTGGTAACAAAACAACTTGTTCAGCATTTTTCTGATTTTCTGAATATTATTGTATGTCTGTTGCTGTTCTCTCTGTTGCTTTCCCATTCTATTTGCTCTAGTTCCGCTTGTGCTGCATAGTGAAGAATAGCATATGCCTCTTTCTTTTTAAATCATATTGCCAGATTTGTCCCTCTACTCTCGATTTCAGTATCCTGCTCTGAAAAAGAAAATATATATAGCAATAACTGTTCTCCACTCTTAAAAGTAGTCTATTGATACCAGATAACTTGAACTGTTATTTACTAAAACCTAGCTTTCTTTCATACCCTTTAAAAAAGAAAATCCGTATTTATATTCCATCAGTTTTTAACCAAAAATTTGATAATTGAGGAATGCACTTTGGATTTTTAAAGAGCTATACCTGCAGTTATATCTGTTAGGATGAAGCAGTGAGGGAGGGGTTTGTATGTGGATGTGGGTGTGCACACATGTACACATCTCAGTGAGTCAGTTCTTACTGCAAATACTCATGAAATCTAGACAGTTGCAGTTACATAACCTGCCTCATCTATGAATTTCAAATCAATTCACTGAGGTGGATATGAAAGAACATGCTAAACTGAGAAGTAGAGAACTAAAGGATCAGAAAGTGAAGCAGTATGTCCACTGTCATGCTATGAATTCATCTTTCATCTGGTAATTGATCCAAAAATTGTGGACCCCTCAGAAAGTAATAATTTGGACACCAACTTCTAGTCTGATGAGGGTTTTGCAACTGACTTAGTGAAGTTAGGCTTTTGTCCAAGTCCTCCGTGCCAGCTGCTAGCTCAGGCTGCCTCCCACTGATGCAGATTGCAGAACTCCCTTTGATACTGTTGCAGTCCTGAATGTAGATGGAAGGCAAAATGCATTCCAAAATTTACAGACTCAAGGAAGAACAGACATCTGGTTTATGAATGGAATATTTAGCAACCTTTGCATCCACGGCAGGCTCTTTCCTGAAAAAATCTGATGCAAAGAGTCAACGGAAATTTATTTTTCCTCTGTTCGGAGGAGTCTTTTCATCACCCTGTATTTTTGCAGTATCTGTATTTAGTGACAGTTTCCTGGACAACATTAGATCATTCTGCCCCTTCAAATAAATCTTCAAGTATAATGAAGATCCAAAACAAGTCCCTTATATGGTATTTTATCTCAATTTCAGTGAAAAATATTTTTTTCTCTACTGCTGGTTCCCAACTTCTCTTCTATTTTTTTTCATTAAATATGTATCATGGGAAATGCCAATATCTTATATACTACCTTTATAAAATAGATAATCTTAGTACCTTTGTCACAAAGCTTGATACTTTGGGTTTGATGTTTTAAAATTGGTAGTTTTTCCTATATGAAAAAAAAAAAACAAAACCAAAGATTATTATTAAGAGAATAAACTGTATCTTTTCCTTGACTCCATTTTTAAAACTATCAAGTATGAATTACTGATTCAGAAAAAAAATCTGTATTTTCAAAATGGTGTGCTTGGATGGCAGGAACAACAGCATGTCTAATTGGCCACACAGTTGAACCTAAATGAATCATATAATTCACAAAGATATGATTTTAAATATCCAGAAACAAATTGAAATCTCAGTTGTATTAAACTGGCATGTGCCCACGTATGTCGTAAGCAAAAATTTATATGTTAACTACTCTTGTTATATGAAGAGTTTGAGCAAAAGTGGAGTGCAAGTCTACAAAACAGATAGGGCCCCAGTTATTGATATATACTGTAGTTTAATAAGTTGCATTTTCACATCTAAGTAAAGTCACTTCTTACAGTGTGGTCTTTTGCTTCTTTTTAAAATAATGTGATTTTTAATAAAGATTTTTAAAATATAAAGCTCATCGTGACAAGACATAGAAAAATATATAGAAATAATCAATCTTGAATTTCTTTTTACATCCAAAACTTCAAGTTTACATGTTTTCAGCCTGTTTATCTAAGCAACTCAAAAAGGTTTCCTGTAGGCAGTATTTTATTTTTTTAAAAATCTGCTGATATGTGAATTCAGAGTTATAATAGCAAGTGTACTTACCTGGTTGCTGCATAACTTAATTCTTCAAGTCTAATGATAATCTGGAAAGGTTCATGGTCCTGGCTGTATTTCTGTGTGCCAGCCTTCCACTGAACAAATACTGTATCCCATGTATGTGGGAAATCCAACTAATATATAGGGTCAGACCAGCAAGCATCTGGTGGAAAAAACAGGGTGCTTGGGGAAGAGTGTAGAAGGGCAGATTAATTGATTTGTTTTTCAAATAGCCTTCTATTTATCAACAGTTGGGAACTCAAATTCCTTGAGCCACATAATGTGGATTTAGTAACCTTTATGGAGTTATATACACAAATTTGTCCAGTTTCTGTAAGAGTGCAGGCACTTATTAATATCTCCTTTTCCTAAGGAAGGTTTTTAACGTGATTGTGTGTCCCATTATTCTTGGGTTGAACAAAGGAGAAATAAACTTGTTAGCCTGTTAGGGACTAGTGGATATGAATTTTTTAATGAGGATGTGTTTCTTTGCACCCATAATGAACTTCGCTGTTGTACCTTGAAGTACTTTTTTCAGTTATTATTTCAAAAGGTCTAAAAACCAAAGATTGAGTGTGTGTATCTCTTATGTATTTTAGCAACTATTAATGTTAGGTTAGTATGCTGAAGTCTACAGAATGATATTTAAAGGAATTAGAAGCCCCAGTATAATATGTGTCATCTGTAGTTCTGAAAGTTCTATTTTATATTTATATTCTCTGCTTTTCAGGGAAATGTAACAATTTCTATAATGGCCATAGGATTTAAAGGCAAGCATAATATAAATTCAGACATTAAAGTATTTCTGAATATTACTACACTATCACCTATATGTGCTTTTTTTGCCTCAAAAGCAACAAAGCATTTCAGGGCAATGCCAGATGGTTGAATAAGTAGAAAAACAATCATGGTATATTATAGAACAAGACAAATATTAGAATTTTTTAAGAAATTGTTTTGATTTATTACTCAGTAATTTAAAATAATATTCCAGGTCTTGTTGACTTGTTTTCGGAAAGAAACAATAATAAAAACAAAACCCCCACAACAAAAAATAAACAAGAAAAAGGATTTTATGCTCCAACATAATTTTAGTGCACAGAAAAAAAACAAAGAAAAATCAACACTTATTAAGTAAGAAAATGTATTTTAGTAATCAGAATTTTATAAGGTTGTTTTTTATATACTGTACTGGAATAATAAATTCTAATAATACTAACTTAAAATCTTTTATTGTAGGTAACTTGCCATTCCCATTTAAAAGAGCTGTCCATTCTCCTACTGCTTTTAAGAGTTAAAGAAGTAGGACAAACACATCTCTCAGTAAATAATAATAATAATTAAAAAAAAATTGTTTTGATAGATGATTCAAATCTATACTTTTTAACATTTAAAATAATTCAAATTAAGATATGTATGTAAATTGTTGTTTGGATAATAGAAAAAGTAAAACGTAAAGATAGAAGGAAGAACAGTATTGATAGGGTTAATTTATTTTGATGTTTGTGTGCTCTCTTACAACCAAATATTCCCATACCTGCTTTCCCAACTTGCTTGTCTTAACCTGTTTTTTGCAATATCTAGGGAACAAATCAACCCTAAAGATTTCTGCAGAGGCACCTGTTCTTTTACTAAGCAATCTGCATTATTTCATCAAAAAGGGAAGAAAAATCAAAGTGTATCTTATCTAAAATTGCATATAAACAAGCTGAAGGACAATCTTCCACCGAAGTGTTGGGTTTTTCTCATATGGTTTTAGGCAGATTTGTTTTCTTGATCCAAGGATTTTTCTGTCTTTTTCTGAAATTGTAATAGTGCCATAAATACCAGTAGTGTCCATAGAGAGAATCTTGGGAAAAAGCTTTGTAAATTAGGTCTCATGAAGTCAAGAAGTGTGTGGTATTCGTATCCTCCTGTCCTACTATCTTTAGATTATTTCAGGTGCACAGTCAATGGTTTTCTTATGTTGAGTTGTTTTGCTCCCAATGAATTAATATTGTCTTTGAAGAGGTGAATCTGTGTGCCTTTTTGGGGCAGTGCAATGACATTTACGATATCGTGATATGTTAAAGTAACATTTATCAGTGGAAAATGACATTGCAAGCTTTTATTATGAAGAGAAGGCAAAGAGAACTGATGTAATTTTGCCTTCCAGTGGTATTAGCTAATAACAGAAACTTCTCTTCCCTAAGTGGAGAATAGAAACCTATTTGTTTTCCTTTAAAAAGCATTTGAGAGATAAGTATGCATGGTATGTTATTGTATTAAAATCTCTCAATGTTTAATTCCATTAACAGTGGCCATCATTGCCTGCTACTGAATTACATAATTTGTGGCAGCATTCTTTTCATATTCTGCCATGTATTGCAATAATAATACTGAGATTAATGTGATATAGTGATATACTGATAGATATATCAGTAGATTTGACAGCTCTGGAAATGCATTTGTTTTAGCTGTCTCATACACAGCCATTATTCAAGTACATAAAAGAGGAATAAAATAGGTATTTTGTGTTGTTTTCTAGGCTTCTAGTGGTTTTAGGGGAGCGGGGGTTAAGTGGACAAAACAGGAGTAACTAGGAGTGACATTGACTTTCAAAATACACTGACTTTCAAAATGCAAGAAATCTAAGTATTTTAGTTCTGTTTGAGGATGTCTGATTCAATGTCACACAGCATGATTAAGATATTGTTTTTAATGCAGTTTCGTATTCAGTTAAAGTACTTTGGGGAAAATAGGTGGCAAAGGTAGTTAAAATGAGACCTTTTGCTTAATAATATGTACAAAAAGTTTTCATACATTTGGAAAATTTGTAATAGCATGATGATAGAAATTTTGTAATTACATATAAAGCATATTAGGAAATATTTAAGCTATCCTAGAGGACTAAAAAAATGGCGATTGACCCATTTGACAATTTCCAAGGAACCTGCACAGTATGACTCCCAAGTCATATGGAATCTGCCTGTGTGACTCACATCGTTCTTGAAGTCCTCTTTCCAACATGTCATTGTACAGACATGTACAGAGCAGTGAACTGGCAGAGTAGAGAAACAGCATGGACTTTGGTTCTACTCTTAGCATGCTCTAACCAACCCTCTCAGATTTTAGCAATTAGCATAGGTCTGAGAAAACCTGTGAGAAAAACAGGATTTTATAATTTTGACACCGTATGTTATCCTTTTGTTTTTGGAAGCAAGTGTAAAATTATAGATTCTGCTTGTACTTCTGAAAGACACCAAGGTTGAAAGGGAAAGAGTGATAGGAAAAAAAGAATCAAATGTAAATTGCACCAAAATTCTTTGTGTCTTTTTTGTTTTGTTTTGTTTTGTTTTGTTTGAGGGACTCAACAGCAGTGTGCAAAGGGCATGAGTAGAATTGATTTTTCATACACATTGTTTTCTCCTATACTGGAAATGGTCATATCTGCAGAATTAAACTTTGGGAAATAACAGTGGCATAAGAAGCTGTCTCATGGACCGACCATGATGAAGTGAAATAGTTGTGAGTCAAAGTCAAAATACATCTTAAATTTTATAAATGGCAATACCGAGTACAGGCTCTACACTGCCACAGTGCACCATTCCTAACAAAGCGTGTTCCTTAGAGGCATAGCTCACTTGCCAGGAGCATAGACAGAGCAACTTTAGACACAGTCAGATCTAATTTCACAAGAAGTAATAGGAGAATGCAGAAAAAGCCCAAGATGCCCCCAAAGGTTCAGATAAGTGAATATTTTTCTCTTGCTTTTCTCTTCAAAAGGAAACAATTGCCTTTAGCTTTTACCAGGTGGAGTCCCACATGCTGTTGTTCATCCTATGAATTTTAAGTGGAAAAACTTTTCCAAAACATAAAGATCTTATCCTGAAGTTTCTTGATAAATGCTATATTAATTGAGGAATTAAGGAAATTATAAAACTAAGATATTTTCTCTACCACTATTCTTTTCTGTCTAGTACTGTTGCTTTTCCTGCTGCATGTAACTGAATTTTAGAAGGTGCTTTTTCTGAAGGGCCTAAGCAAACAAATTGTACTGACAAGATAAATTTGTTTATTACTGTGAAGATAAATAGTAAAAGAATTCAATCAAGCCCAGTTCAATAGCGATAGAAAGTCATTACTCTAAGGTGACAGTTAAATGCCTTCTATAAAATGAGTTAGTACTTTGAGAATACTACCTACTGGTGAGGTGCTCATGTCCCCACAAGCATTAACTAGCATCCTGGTTGAGACTGTCAGATAAGGAAAGAGGATAGCAAAGAACAACTAAGGAAAAGGGATCTGATACAAAGTCCATTAGACTTTGAATGGCAGTCACTGCCAAATGCTACTGTTTTGGATGGCTTTGTATCATGAACAGAGTGTTCTGTCTACTCACAACCAGGCACTTCCCATCAGCACTAGGTTTATGTGGAAAGAGAAAATCCACATAGGGTTGAATGTCAGTAATGGATTAAAATAGTTTCACTACTGTAGTGAATATTAATAATTGTACAAACATAATACAAACATAATGGCAGTGAAGGACACTAGTTAGGGCATAAACTTCAAAGCGGAATTGGTTCCTATATTTCTTAGCAGTTATATTAACCTAATTATAAATGTTCTCAAGTGAACCAGTGAACAAATGAACCTCAATATAAAGAGGATTTTTAATACTACTACAATGTTAAATGTTAACTGTTGCCTCCTGGAAAGTAATGGTACTTTATAATAGTGGAACTCAGGAGTTCTTGCACTCTGTTAGCTGAAAATAATGTCAGTTGTTCTCTGCCAGGAAAGGGTGGAAAACAATGAAATGAACAAATTGGTTTTAATACTCTCAAGATTTTCAACCAGTTCTGATCTCCTGCAGAAAGGAATTTTTTTCCCCTAAATTTTACTATATCAATTCACTATTTTGTCTCAAGAAATTTTCTTTAAACCATCTTGTGCTGTGATTTTCCCAGTGCCTTGACTACCTCTTTGAAAAATAATCCCATCTTTCTCGAGTTAAGGAAATAACATATATATGGATAAGTGTTTATGATATAGTTTCCAAACAGGTCTTGAGCAAGAAATCAAACATAAAGGAACTCCATTAAAAGTGCCTTTTAAAATGTTGATTTTTTTTATCCTGTATTCACTGACATATTCTTGGAGACCATTGAGTCTCTGTGTTATGCCTCATACTCTGGTCTTGAAATATCCAATGTATTGAGCACTTAGAGGACTTTTTGGGACCTCCTTGCATCACCTTGTTCATTAGCAATCCCAAAGGGATTATTAAAAAACTCATTTAGTCTAAATCTGAGTTATTCTTGACTTTCCATATCACACATACGACTAAAATTTATTTAACACAATGCTACAATAGTCGCTTCTTCTTTGACAGGAACTATAGTGTGCATGAGAGATTAAATATTTAAGCACACAGTATTTCTGAGATTCAACTATAAGGAAATAGATTAAAACTTCATTCACACTACTGTAACAACTGTGTAAAGAAGGAAATTGCAATGATTAGAAACAGGGAAATATAGTTCCATCCTTAAGGCCCTATATTTTGCAAATGCTCTTCACTTAACTAGCACTTTATATGGAGACATAGTGAAAACACTGCAAGTAGGATCTATTCAGCCATGCAAAACATTATTTATGGGTTGCAAATTGTAACTAATGGTATCAGTAGGGAATGTAGGATTGTAGTAAATATCTTAACCCTTTATATTTTATGCTCATGGGATTACAGACAACTTTGGAACAAATACTCACTGTGTGTTAGAACACATTGTCTAAATCCTACAAGTCTCAAGCTGCACACATATATAATAGACTATTACTGTCAGAATTCATGGGGAGCCCCCATAAGAAAAGCAGACTTTTATTGACTTTAAACAAAATATAACCATTTACAAATTTCTGATAGCTTTTATTTAACTTCATATATTTTCATATCTACTTTCCATATTTCTTTGCTTCATTCCTAGCCCCCAAAGTTTAGATTTTTGCATACGGTTTTCTCATAACTTCCAGAGATGTGACTTTTGCAAAAATAACAAAATTGTGCAAGCTGGCACTTCTATGCGTGCAACAAGACACTCCTCTGGGAAGCAGAGAAGAAAAATCTAGTTTGTTGAGATGATCAATAAAGATAATTATACTTAGAAATTTTCTTACTAAGATATCATGTATCTACTGAAAAAGACTCCTTACATTTTTAAATTCCATCAGTCTTAGCAATGTGTACAGTTAGTTATGAAATAGTATGACTTTTTCTCTTTTAGCGTTATATAAAATGCTGCTGACCTTAGTGAGAGCTGTGATGTTTTGCAACATAGAAAAATCTGGCAAAATAAGCAAATGTCTGTGACTTGCAAGCCTCTGATCCCTGGGAAACTTTTAAAATTATTTTTAAGTAAAGCACAGAGAGAACTATTTATTTTGGTTTTCCTCAGTTTTCTAGCAAGTAAGAGTTTTTATGAAAGTTTTAGTGTATTTTCTAGTCTTTGAAATCTGAACTTGGACAGCCTTTGAAATCTTTGCAGTTACTACTATAGCTAAATAGAGAAAATTATTTTTATCACTTTAGCAGAACTGTCTTGCAAGGACCCTTTGGTGAATGAGAGAATAAAAGCAGAAATGCTTCTGAAGTAATAGGTTGAAATAATAGGTTTTAAAAAATAAAAAGTTGGACAATTATTTACAAGTAAATAAAATGGCACCTATGTTCAAATGGTAAGGAAACTGTTAATTAGTGATTAATCAGCAACTCAGGTAGCCAAATAGTAATCTTGGCAGGAGATGCAGTTGCATCATGCTGCATCAGCAAGAAATAAAGTGTTTCCACTTTTGAGTCCAGCTTCAAAATTCATTTCACAGCACGACTGAGAATAGATACGTGAAGCTGAAGAATCTAGATTCTGCTTTCAGCTCTGTCTCAACCAGTGTGAAACAATGAAAAAAAAATTCTTTATAAAACAGATGCAAAATTAATAAGAAGTTCTTTGTAATGATCTTGAGCTTCTTAAAGGGAAAACTGCTGATAATTGCAAATTTCAGGTATGTTACTTCCAAGTTTTAGTATGATTAAACTCAACCTTTACCCAGACTATTCTCATTATTTCAAGAATCTCTATATTCATGGTGATTTGCAAGCACACAATTTGTCAACAAAGGAAAATAAATATTAAAACTGAATGAAAAGAAGTTATAGTGGTTTGATATGACCCAATACATTCATTTTCATACATTCATATTAAGTATTTTCCTTCAGAGTTGAGAGAATTGTATTAAATAAACTAAGCTTTACATGCATATCCTGTTGATTTTAGAAGTCGATTGACAACATTTAATTCTAACAAAGTTGCTCTGACCCTTTCCAAGCCTTGCTGTTGCTTCCCCCCTACCCTGCTGCAGGAGGTTCTTTATTGTTAACAATACATCTGGTATCTGGGGCAGGGGGGAAGAAGTTTAAAAAGCCTCCACTACTCCAACAGCATTCCTGAAAGGCCTTTCCTTTCTTAAGTTTCCCTGAACTGCCATGCAATGGAGCGGCTTCCAAAATTTGGAGAAGTACTTCTGTTTTAGGTACTTGGAAAAAACCAATCTGTTGAACAATAACTTAACTTTAATGTAATATATAGGACTGCTACTTCTAGCAATGTAATGCAGGTTTATTTTGTGGAATGTTTTAGTAGACTTAAGGAATAATCACCCTTTCCTTATGTATGAAGAAATAGCTAACACTGTAATTAAGACAACGTTAAACTCTCCCTGTAGATGCTTCGAAAGTACTTTTGTAAGCTTTCTGATAAAGCTGTAAACTATTCACGAATAAAGTTGGAGTTCAAAGCAAGAAGCAATGCCATTAATAAAGACGTGTATTAGTGAAGATGTCTGTTTATGCTTCAGAAAAGCAGATTTAGGTTTCAGTTTGGATTTTTAATAAGTTTACAGATACTGTGTCTTCTGAATACCATCCAGAAACATATTAGCCAGCATATTTTTGTAATTGTCATAAGAAATTAAAAAATTTGCAGGAGATAATTATATGACAACAGTATAAACACTAATGTGAGAATGTCTTCAACAAAAGTAACTTTCCAGCATTAATTATAATAAGTAAGATTCTTTAGCTGGAGAGAATTAAAAGGACATTTTATATTTATGCTAGAATTATACTTAACTTTTTTCCTACATTCTAAAGTGTCATAAGTCTAGCATTTTAAATTATTTATTTTGCATTGATTTAAAGGTTAAGTTCAGCTATCTAAGAATAATCATAATCTAAAGAAAAATCTATTAAATGCTTCTCTGTGCAGTTTTTACAAGAAAATGGATTTTAATAATTTCAAGCACTTAAATACTTTGGTGTACACTGCAATGTTTTTCTATTCTATCTATTCTGTTGAATTAGAATAATCTGTTTTCCTTGAGTGATAGATAGTGCTCTGAGTCCAGAAGATCATACACTTCCCTTCCAAGTGCATCTTTACCATAAACCTCTCTATCATTATATAGTTATTTATGGAAGTGCTTATCACATCCCCAGTGTAAGAATTACAACTGTTTTCATGTAGATGAAATCTCACTTTTCTACATTTTTATTGATATAAAATACTACCTTACCAGATTTTCCTATGCTCAAGGTGCATTTTTTTAATCCTTCAGTAGAGGTAGTCAAAAAAACCCAACACCCCACACTCCCCAAAAAAAACCCCAAAAAACAGACAAACAAACAAACAAACAAAACAAGAAAGAAGAAAAAAACCCATTTCCTCCTTCATATATCAGACAATAATGCCACACAGTATATATTTTTTATAATAGCTTGCTTCAGTATGCATACAGTTGAGGTCTTAAGACTTTCTAATGCTTTGTTTTTTCCTCTCTTACAGCATTTCACTGCTAATGTGGATTACTTT
>VYXB01002631.1:301023-477736 GCA_013397135.1 Pachyramphus minor
TCCTATGCTCAAGGTGCATTTTTTTAATCCTTCAGTAGAGGTAGTCAAAAAAACCCAACACCCCACACTCCCCAAAAAAAACCCCAAAAAACAGACAAACAAACAAACAAACAAAACAAGAAAGAAGAAAAAAACCCATTTCCTCCTTCATATATCAGACAATAATGCCACACAGTATATATTTTTTATAATAACTTGCTTCAGTATGCATACAGTTGAGGTCTTAAGACTTTCTAATGCTTTGTTTTTTCCTCTCTTACAGCATTTCACTGCTAATGTGGATTACTTTTTTGAGAAATGACATATTATTGTAGTTAACTTTACATTGTACAATTACTTTTAAATATTTGCGTTGTTTTCCTTTTTTAAATATTTTTAATATTATTTTAATATTTTGTAATATTATGTGAAAAGAAAAATCGTGAAGGGAAAAATCCCATTCATTTGTAATATAATCTTTCTTCTCTGGAAAACCAATGTTTCTTTTAATTTCTAGTTACCTCTGATAGCTTTGTAGGTTTGGACATCCTTTGGGCTTTTTTTTTTCCTTGTTCAGTAAAGATTTTGTAATCTATATTTGATTATACTAATGGTAAAGGAAATTATTTGGCTTTGAGTATAATAAATGGCAAAATACTTTGGTCTCTTGTGAGTGTTACCATCACCTCATGATGATAATATATCACGTAGCTTATTAGCCTTGCAGGGGTACAGAAATAAAACAGCGGGACATGCTGCAGGAAAAATATTTATATCACGGCATGGGGGTTTCATGGCTTATAGTAAAATGTCACTCAAACCACTAATATCAAATGGAGATATCTATAAAAAATAATTTCTAAGTTTTTCTTCTCAATTGGTTTAGAGCACTGAAAATTAAAACTTCAGAGCAAAAACTAACAGAAAGATAATAGCTTTTTCTTTCTAACTCTCCTAACCCAATCTACCGTGAAAAAGTACTATTAAACATAACATCTAGCAGATCACCTAATACTTTGCTGGATCATTCCCTAATGTTGATTTTTAGGGGACAAGGAAGCTGACAGTTGAACACATTGCTCTCTGCAGTTTCCTGGGGCGGGGAGATGGAAAAGGAAGTGCTGAGAACTTCTCCCTGGGATCCAATGACAGGAGTCATGGAAATGACTTAAAACTACACCAGGAGAGGTTAGATTGGACATTAGGAAGCATTTCTTTACCAAGTGTGTGGTTAAAAACTGGATCAGGCTTCCTACAGAGGTGGATGCCCCAGGCCTGTCAGTGTTTAAGAGGTGTTTGGACAATGCCCTTACTATATGCTTTAATTTTTGGTTGGAATAGATAATTGTAGGTCAATCCCTTCCTACTAGAGCTATTCTATTCTGTTCTAATTAGAAGAAATTTAATGTAACACAATGCATAAGGAGGAGGGAAAAAAAAAGAAAAAGAAAAAAAAAGAGCGAAGGAAAGCAGATCTATAGTCTAAATTATTTTTCTAGGCTTTTCTAGGCTTTTCTTTTTTTTTTTTTTAACAAGTTTTTCAATCTCTTTGTTAAGGATATCAGGTTAAAAATATATCTTTAAAGCTCAGATTTTTGTAAATTTTACTTTAACATGTCTAGTTTTTAATTTTGGTATAATACACAAGTCAAATCATGTTGGACTAAGAACATTCTCAAAAACAATAGGCAATATTTATTTTATGCTGCATAGCTTTACTGCAGGAAACTACAACAATAAAAAATGCCTTAGAGGCAAATAACTTAAAAAATTATATTTGAGATTTATTTTTTTCAGAGGGGTCTTCAACTCTGCAGTCCAATTCTCTCATAGACAACTTGGTTGTACATTTCATGTTGTAAATTTGTTAAGTTCCAACTTAAAGCCATTACCATAAAAGAAAAACCAATTTCTTCACCTCACTTTGGGTGAACTACCCAACTACTTTTGCGGAACTACAGGTTTGAAGATGAAAAAGATCAGCAAGTTCGTTCCTTTTTGTCCTTATGTCTTTTTTTTTTTTTCATGCCAGGACTATTAGACAATCCAAATTTCTAAGTACAAAATGTTTTGCAGTTCAAATTTTCCACCAGCCTGGATCAGTGATTACCAAGCCAATGATCTAATGCTTTATCCTTTCATGTATCTATGAGATGTGAGATCAATCTTTCATCCTTCCCCCTTCCCCCTCCATGTGTTTCTTTTGCCAGCTAATATAAGAATTCAGGCTTGGAAGATGGTTCAGAAGGTCGTAGATGAAGACTTACACATGCAGTCTTCTGAGTTGCTTGTAATACCGGTGAATCCATAAGTATGTGTATGTATTTAGATATGTATTTATATATAGAGAAAGCATGTACACAGAAGAAAAAAATGTTTATATCAAATAAATTAACCGATTAGAAATATTTTTTTCATCTGGACTGTGAGACAACAGCAACTACCAACTTGTAGCTGCGATTTCTACGTGTGTAAATGACTAATCCTATTTTGCTCTACAAACGGTTTAAGGTATACTGTAGCATTGTGGTTGCCAGTTTCTAAAATCAAGCAATTTAGGAGAGAATTATTAGCAGAATTAAGCAGGTTTATTAACTCAGGAAAGCACATAACTTCACTGACAGATACTAATTGCATCTGGTTTCTGCCAACAAATGAGTGGGAGGTGTGTTATTTTCCGGCTAAAACATTCACCTGACCGCGGAATCAACAATAATAGGCTGGGCTGAGCCAAAACCTATGCTGTGAGGAAGCCAGATTCAACCATACAACCTAGGCAGAGCCAGCATTTCTTTCTGTTGATTGCTTATAGTTGCATACTTTAACATACTCCTTACCATTGCTTACAGAAAAGCAGGGCTCCTTCACATCCCTGAAAAAAAGCTGTACCCATTGCCACTATTCTTGGCTCTAACAAAGCAAAGACAAATATTGCCATACAAGAATTTTAGCCCATGCCTTTTCCCATGCTTTCAGGACTAGCTTTTTTTAATTCATTCCCTCAGTACCTGTACCCAGACCACTGGGGCTTGCAGGAGAATGTTGTTCCTGTGACTCCTATCATACAGCGTTGAGCATAATCAGCCACAGCTGTCCCAATGATTCATCAATAATTAACCTGAAACTCCCTGAAGGGCTGTAGCATCTACTAGTATGATAATAATTTTGTTACCTTGCACCTTTGTGTTTCCTCCCTCACTGAAATAGGTGAGGAGTAATAGTGACATTTCTCATTTCAGTCAGAGAGTATTAGAAGACCTAGAAGTCTACTGAAATGATAGTCATACTTAATATACATATGGGGAAAACTTATGTTTTCCAAACTGAGCCTGGTCTTTCTGCAAATGGCATTAATACTAAGTTTATTACAAGTAATTTTATGGGAAATACTCAAAAATACATACATCCAAAAGAAGTAGCACAAACTAGGCCAGTGGCATGGGAGCTGAAGCTAGAAGCAGGCTTGGGAAGAAGAGATACTTATATCTACCATCAAGGGTAGACTTCCAAATTCAGAGCTTTGTGTTTTGTGAAGGTAACCTTAAACAGATAGATGAACTAATTAGGGAAAAGAAAAACAAATGCATGAGCTAAGCAAGCTCTGCAGAACCAGCGAATATAAAACTTTGGACACACAGCGCCTCAATTTTTTCAGGTTACAGTAGGAAGGTGGAGTGGATGACAAAAGCATTGAGTTTTGTACTTCCTTATGGCAAGTACATTGTTGGTGGTTGTTTGTATTAGGATTTCCTTTTTCTTAAAAAGAGATTATTTAAAAGTTATAGGAAGAGAATGGTAGCCAAAGCCAAATTTTATATAATTTCAGTAATATATTGTTTGCACTGACTGATTATTAAAGTATTTACACAGGAAGTATACAAGCTCTTATTTGAAGTTTCCTCAAGCTTTCTTTCTTCTTTTATGGGAGGCAGTAGGGTTGGGTTAAGTATCATTCTGCACCTGAAGGTATGACAGAATGCAGAAAGGAATACAAAATTTAGTAACTCGGAGAAAATAATATGAAAAAAAATTGTAATTCTCTTAGGCAGGTTGCTTGTAAAGCTGGTGGGAATCCTGATTTCTGAACTGTACATTCAGAAGCTCATAATTTTAGTATGCAGGATTTGACAAGGGTGTTGAAAGATTTGAAGAATTCTGCATCAGAACCATGAAATTATTTTTTTTTTAAATGAAAAGGTTCAAGAGCTCAATATGTTTTGTTCATAAAAAGTTAATGTCAGGATAACTTAAAGTTTTATCTTAAAACATACTTCAGATGTGCTTCTAAACCCATAAATATACAAACTAAAAACCTTTTCTGGAAGACCAAGACTGACAAAATACCAATAGTTTTAAGGGCATAGGAATTTTCTTGTAGAACAAAAAAGAGTGTGAATTGACAGAGCAAGGGGGAATGAAAGTAGGTTGATTAGATATTAGAAAAAGATTCTTTACTGTGAGGGTGGTGAGACACTGGAACAGGTTACCCAAAGAAGTTGTGGGTTCCCCATACCTGGAAGTGTTTAAGACCAGGTTGAATGGAGCTCTGAGCAACTGGGTCTAAGGAGAGGTGCCCCTGCCCATTGCAGGGGAGTTGGCTAGATGCTCTTTAAAGTACCTTCCAACCTAGGCCATTCTATGATTCCATGAAACATATAAATATTTTAATGCTATGGCATACAGAAGGACTGCTCATAAAAGATGGTAACCTCTGAGATTATGTTCCAATGAAATGGATACTGTACAGAAGTATTTCTGAAGTTATTGAGCAATCTTTGTTAAAAATTGTTGATTACATCTGTTATTGAAAGTAATTTGATTTTCCCTGAGTCCTGGAGAATAACTCTGTAAAGCAGCTATTACTTCAAAGTAGGAAGTGAAATACTGTTCTGTTATATAATCTACTTTTAATCTACTGTTTTACTTTATGAGGTTTAGCTCTTTAATATGACTCAAGGAGAGGGAGGACACTAGAGGTGTTTTTATATGTTTGAAAGATTTACTTTACCCTTTGAACAGCATATTTGAACATTTTCAGTGAGTTAGGCTCTTTGAGTAGAAAATTAAATCTCCAACATGAAAACAGCTGAAAAGACTTAATACGCTTTAAGAATGGTAGAAAAACCCTCCAGCCACTCTTAGTGTTTAAAATCTTTGTATTCAGATCAAACAGCATATGTGGTGGTCTGCCTTCAGATGACATTTTCTGAAGGTCATCCCAGTTTGGTATCAGAAGTAGTTTAAGGCAATCCTGGTGTATGCTGACTTTTGAAATTGTTCCCAGTGTATATACATAGGCACATATATAATTCAAGTCATACTTCAAAATATGTGCCAATATGTTGTTTAACTTGAAAATTCAACCATCAAAGTTTGAAAAACAAGGACTCATCCTAGCTAAAAATCAAAATAAAAATGCACTTTTTGTTTTTTGATCATTTTGTGGAATAATATTTCCATGGCAAAGGTGTAATGAATTAACTTTTAACTTAATTAATTTTATAGTATCATTAAACCAAAATGCTTACATGAAACTGCCCATGGAAGGACAATTGCACTGGTGCTTTTGATACTTAAGAAAAGGAGCTCTCTACTGGTAGTGCAGATGACAGCAAAAGGTGCTGCAAGTCCTTTTAGCATCTCCCGGTAGTAAGGGATATGACCAGGGTGATAGACAGAATGCCTACAATATCTTTCACAGTGCAGCTCCTCCTCACTCTGGAATGCAAATTAATCACCTACACCCAAATTTTTGGATATCCATAGTAAGCTATGTACACTTTATAGTCTTTATACTTGAGGAGTATAATTTAAAAATAAATTCTAGTATTGCTTCAAAATATAAAATGGTTATGAAGCTTTGAAATAGTTTTGTATTAGCAGCTTGTTTTCTACTCACAGAAATTATTCTCAAGCATATTTTTGTCTTTATTGTGCTCTCAAGATGGCTAAATCTACTTAATATGTTTTTGTGCAAGTTTCTGTGTTTCTGTGCTCACTAGATTTTTGTCTTAGGAATTTCTGCTGTCAACGATACATTTAGTACATGCCATTTGTCTGTTGAAAAATATTTAAAGTCTTAACAGGCAAGAATTCTGAAAATTTCAAGACAGCTACTGATGAACTGTAACATAAATGTTGTTTATTCAAAGTTTTGGCTTATGTTGGAGAGACAGACTATTTAGTTACTGCTATTTCACATGTAACATGAACTGTTCAGGTCTCCTAATAGAATAAATAAGATTCTAATTATGTAACTGTGTTTTTAATTTACCCAGATGCTCTCAGATTCAAACTGAAACCTCTATTAAAAAAAAAAAAAAAGAAAGACTAAGATGTGCAGAAGGCTTTCTCTTCTGTAATTGCTTTAGTTTTGACGGTTGGTTGCTTTATAAGAGGGAATAACATGGATGAGATCTACAGGTAAAGGAAAAAATTGCCCTAAAATAAGTTTGAAAAACTCGTAGTCATACTAGTAATCTGACTGTGTTTCGTTGTTGTTGTTGTTGTTTTACTACCTGCAATGTTTAGATCTCCTTTAGGGCAGTTGCTGTTTTAATTACATCAAGCAATTGTCCAGCAATATATACCTGTTCTCTCTCAACAAATTTATTGCTGTGGATATTCGCTGTGTTTTTCTCAAAAGGCTTCAATAAATTGCACAGTAGTCCTGTTAGCCTAGTAGAATTTTCATAGGGAAAAGAAAAGGAAAATAAAATTATGCCAACATTTTCTGTGACTAGAAATTAATTCTACTCTTTCCAGGACAGATCTTTTCACTTAAGTATCTCATTTAACATCTAGAGCTAGCTCTAACAAACACCATTAGCTATTTCATATATACAGTTACAAGCACTTAAAGGTTAACCAAAATATGACTGTGCTAACAATGGAAATTTCAATTTAGTTCCATGCTTTTTAGGTGGCTTAAAACAAACAGCTTCTCTCTTCCCCCAACTTCTGATGTACCAATATCAGATGGATGAAATGCAGAGTGAGTCACCACTTCTTTTGGCTTCATGCCTAAATTTAGTCACTCAAGACTAAGACTTCCCAGTGTAGAATATCAAGCCAGATATTGATTAAGCTTTTGTTGTAAGACTAAAAGTCATTAGAGATTTCAAGTCATCCGTTAACATAGCCATTTTTTATTTTCTTTAGAAGCGAAACATGGAGATAGACTGTTTTCCATGCTTTTGTCTCCATTTACTGAAATGACCTCGTTACTGTTGAAGATCTCTGTGTAATTAATGTGATTTTCTGACCTTATGATTAATAAAAGACTTATTTGATTGCATGATGTTTATAGGTTACATAATGCGGTTGGCTTTTTTTTTTAATTCTTGTTTTCCCTATAGTTTGTGATAAATAAGAGGTAGAAATTTGTTTTATGCAAACATGGTTGTACCTGTTCTCATCATGGCTTGGCTTTGCGAACAAAGATTTGGGAGGGGCTCTACCCGTGCTTGCTACAGGCTCACTGATGGCTGAAAAGGCCAATACATGACAGACAAGTCCAGTTGCAAAAGGCACAGAAGAAAGATTCCCCAGGTGGTACCAACAAGATGCGATTCTTTCTGAGTTGTCTTTTCTCCTCAAGAGTGGATGTGTTCTGCATGTGTTCTCAAAGGAGACAGAAGCGTTATAGATGGTTTGTCTCCAGGCCCCCTGATCGGAGGCCAGAGTAGACCAATGGTGATGATCAATATGGCCAAGGCTGAGATGTTGTTTCAGGAAGTCCTTGTATCTCCTTTTCGGGGCTCCTCTCTTGCGGCAGCCGGTGGCGAGTTCACCGTAGAGCACGATCTTAGGGAGGCAGTGGTCCTTCATCCTGGAGACGTGCCCTGCCCAACGCAGCTGTGTTCTCAGCAACATGGCCTCAATACTTGTGACTGCAGCCTGTTCAAGAACAGATGTATTGGTCACATAGTCCGTCCAGTGGATATTGAGGATTGTGCAGAGGCAGCGTTGATGGAACCATTTTAAGAGTCGCAGGTGGTGGCGGTAAACGACCCATGATTCAGACCCATATAAAAAGAGTAGACAGTACTGTCTACTCTACTACAATCCTCTGTTATAACAGTTTTACAAAACCTGCCTGATATGAGACCAGGGAAGAAAATGCACTTGTCTTTTTGTGTGTTGGTGTGTAGTGGTGGTGTTTTTTTCTTTTGGTTTGGTTCTTGTTTGTTTTGGTTTTGTTTGTCTGCTTTTTTCCTGATTTTTATCCTAGAAAAAAAATTACTTCAATTTGGCTCCAGGTAGCTCTTACTTGTGTGACCCACACTTATTAAGCAGATTGTTTACGGTCTTTCTGCCCTTAACATCAAAAAGCCAACCATTTTTACATGGCTTAATTTTTAACTTTTCTAGCACATGCTGTATCTAGCATATAGTTTTCTTTAGAAAGAGACATTCATGTCATATCTTTCTACCTAATTGCTTCTTCAGCAGTTGTGTTTATTTTGGCTACTGAATGGAAAATGAGATTTTTCACTGAATGAGTTTGCTTGCTTAGTAGCTCATGTTACTCTTTGAGTAACTGATCTTAGTCTGCATTTCTCTTGAGTTTCTCCCAACTCTGTTTTTAAACTTTACTATTCAAAATGTTAGACCCGATAATTGGTGGTGTGCAGTATTCCTTCAGTGGGTGTGCTGATACCAGGATACTGAGTTTCATTGTTTACAGCTTTGCAAGTGTAGAAACAACCTACAAACTGAAATGTTTCCATAGAGAATTTCAAATAATTATTCAGGTTGACCCCTTTGTCTCTGTCCCTTCCTCCCCTCTCAAAAAATACCAACAAAAAAATTCAAATAATCCCAACAAACCCACAAACACCTATTTTGAAGATGTCACCATTGGAGACATCATTCTGGAAAACTGTTAAACTCTTCTACCAAGTCTATTTTAGTCTTTCTTAACTTTTATGTGATATATTTCGTGTGTGTGACCATACACATATATATTTTGTCAAATCATCAAATACATATTAGAGAATAATTTTTGTGCTACATGAATACACAGTGATCTGAAAGACACATTCTTTTCATTTCTCCCACTCACATAATTTTGTCTGACAAGATTGTCAGAGCAAGACACAATGTTTTTTTTGCTTTTATTTTCCTGAACTATATTTAATGCTCCAAAGCATAATGAAACTTCACTATCCATTTCTTTGCACAGTGTATAGTAAGAAGTCTTAAACTGTACTTCCTAAAAGAGGAAGTATATACCCTTAACAGAGGTATATATAGCAATGTAAGGACCCTATATTTTGGGATAGAGACGGCATTTTTTATCTGCAATGATTGAAAACTTGCTACTAAAAATAAGCAAAAGAGTTTTCCGAAGTGCTGTCAAGGCATCATTCTTGCTTTGGAGTTTTTGCAGTTAATAATTATTAAGAGTACATAACTTTTCAGTTGTACACAAAGTTCTCAGACTTTATTAACTCTGTAACAAAGCTTCCTAACGTAATGAGAAGGGGAATTACAGTGCAGAACTTGGTAACTCTTCATCTAATCCTTCAGATCATTGCCCAGATGTCACTGAAATTTATTTTTAAGATTGTTTTTATCTTTCAGTTATGGAGAGTAAAATACTTTATCTCCCCAAGTTGTTATAAAATTGACAGGAAGAAACCTTTCTGTATTAACAACAACTTTTACAAATCTTTATTCAGGAATTTTATTATTGTAACAATTAGAAGAAGGATATCCTTTCAGTTTATGAAGCTTGTAGTTATTTTAATGATGATTCAACTGTTTGTTTTGCCTTTTTTTTTTTTTTTCAAATTGTCTTTTTTAAACATAACTAACTCCCTAACTCCAGTGGTTTATTTGAAGATGTCTTCTAGGGTTTTTGTTTGCAGCATGTGGTCCTAGTGTGTAAAATGATTGCAATGCTACACAAGGTTAAAGCTCACTTTAAATAAAAATATAAGATTTATAAACCAAGTTGGTGGTAGCCAGAAAGCTTCAAAATTAGATTTTCAGTGTAGTATGGTGCAATCTAATAATAAGTCGGCAGAAAAGTCTTCATCTGCAAAGTAGCTTTCAAGTTCTATTTTAAATGCTTTCCTCTGTACCCAGTGTTAGAGACATATCAGTTGAGGCCCAGATAGGAAAAGGAACTTCAAGTTAGTCTTTTCTGTTAACTTTTATTGAATCAGTGTAATATATTGGAATACCATATATTATTCAAAGCAAAACTATTCTGCTTAAGATGGATGCTAGGAAATTGCAAGATAAACTTAAATAGATTCCTTAAAAAAATAAAATTCAACAGTGAGTGTATCTGTAAAAGGTAAAAAATAAGCATGAATTTCTCTTTAGGTTTATTAACATTAAATCTGATCTTAAATGTAGAAATAGATTCAATTACTTCTTAGTTTGTTTGTATATGGAAGCCAATCAAAGATGGTTTCTTGCTTTGCATCTCCTTGTTTTTATGTATGTGCCAGTTAATTGTCCTGTAATAAATCTGCTGATGATTATGCTAGATCTGATTGCAGAATATAAGTTCCAGTCATTATGAACAATAGAGCTGTGAGTTTCATGAAAATAGTCTGCTTATACAAGGTTTTTCATTTGGAAAATCTTTTATATTAAACCTGTTTCTTCTCATATTCCCACCATGCGGCACCATGAAATACTTGTCTTGAATATCTTTTTTATAGCAGACATAATTTGTAATGTGTGAGCAAGGACTTCCTCAAAATGGTGATCAAATATCATAGTACAGAAGCAATTTTTAAATAACTACATTTGAAAAGAAAAAGGTAACAACATCAGTTGTGTTCCTCAAAAAAATAAAAGAAGCAAGTTAAAAAAAAAGCTCTCTAATTCGGGACAGGTAGAGTCACACAATTTTAAAGCACTTGTTAATCAAGAAGATCACAGAACTGAATTATGTTTTAAAAAGGGTAATAAAAAAGATTGTCTGAAAATAATCAGGTTTGGAAGACAATGTTTAGAACATTCATAAGATCCATTCAATTTTTGAGACTATATGATGAAATTACCTTATTTTAATATCTTCAAAATAATCATTCATGTGTGAAGGATTTTGTTCTTTTTTTTTTTTTTTTTTTTTTTTTTTTTTTTTTTTTTCCCTTTCTGGAAAACTGATTAATGTTTTCCATTTTACAGAATACTTTGTTTCAAATGTACCAGTAAGTGGTGTATTAAAAAGCTTGCAGTGGTGGCAGGTATGTGAAAAAAGCATCTTTTAGTACACTCATAGAAGTTGGAGGGATGATAGTAAGGCTTTGATTTATAATGATCATAATCTTATTACATTTAGACATTTTTAATAAATTTAGCAATATTTAAGATTTAATGATATATATCAAATTTTCCTGGAACCAGAAGTGCCTGAAAAATCAAGGTTTGCCTTAAACATTATATAATTATTTTTAAGTACCCTTAGAACTGAAAAAACATTCATGCAGTCATTTTTTTGCAGGCAGACATTAACTTGTTTCCCATAGAAAAAGACATACACACTCCCAGAATCTGGAAACAAGACTAGAACTACAGTGAGATATTGAGTGAAAAATTTTGCTAATGCTACAAATTTAGTCCTGTAAGATTTAAATCCTACAGCTTTGTTAGAATTATGCCTTTTTTTTTTTTTAATTAAGAATTTTATATATAAGACTTGGTGCTTACTGTCTCACTGCTAATCAACAATGTAAAAATCATCCTGCCCCTTTCTAATTTACTGTTTGTCATCTGAACGGTCTTAGTTTAAAACTGAATTATAGGTAAGTGTTTCTTGATATTCCATAACAACACAGAGCTTGAAATTAGTTGCCTAAAGGCATATCATCATGTAAAGCTTTTCATGTCTGAAACAGTCTCTGTAGGAATTTGCTTTTCTCTGTTAGCAATAGAGGACAAAAAAATTATTTAATGCCTTGTTACACGCATGTGTTAGATAACCCCTATTGAGCTTATGTTTCCTTGTTCCTTTTAAAAAAATCTAAATTTTTCACCTCTACTTATAGATTATACATCTGCAAAACAATATTTGAAAAATTCTGAAGTCTGTGGTTGTCATTCTCCTCTCCATAGAATCAGTTCACAATAGAAGAGAATTTGTGAAATCCAGCTTCATAGTGTGATCAACTCCGAATTCAGACAAGCCCTGGTCAGGACTCTGTTCAAGTTGATCTCAAAAATCTCTAAGGACAGACTCCAGAACTTATCTGGGGTGCTTGCTCCAATTTTTTATATCTTCACAGTTATGTACTTTTTCCTTTTATGTCATCAGAACTTCCCCTGTTTCAATATATAACCACTACCTCCTGTCCTCCGGCTCTGAACTTCATTTAGGAGCCTCACACTTCACAGTAACCTTGTCTCCTAAAGTCTCCTCCAGCAAATGAATTTATGTTTTTAGTAGCAACACTGTAATTCACTTAGTTGTTTACTCTTCACAAGTAAAAGTTTAATTCTGAAGTTCAGGAGGGGAAGAAAAGAGTTGTTTAATGGACTAAACCATCCTTAACTTCTTCAGTCAAATACCTTGCTGATTTTTCAGTAATGCAGATTGAAGCTGAAATGAACGGCTTTTCCTTCCTGTCTATTCCTAGCTTCTTGTGGATTGTTAAAGTGTCATCTGTAGCATATTAAGCAGCAGGTGGTCAATAGGCTATGCACTGAAACACGTCATCAGGTTGCTGCAGTGCAGATTATTCTTGGTCATCGGAGAGAATGCAGATATCAGAGTTGCTTATCAAAAACCCACACACGGTTAATGAACCATGTTTCAATTTTCACGGCCTTCACTGCATTGATACCAGTTAATGGGTTGCAGCAAATTGCAGTCAGGTTGTTTGTTTAGCCAGACCTGGTCCTCATTCAATATAGTTCATGTTGTTTTACCAGTAAGGTCAGAAGGCCACTTTCTGAAATGTCCTTATTATGTCAGTATCCGTTGTGGTGGTTTTGTTTAGTTTTATTTTGCCATCCTTGTTTTTTTTGTTTTTGGTGGTTTTTTTTGGTAAATTTTAAAAATTATTATTAATAAACCTTCATGTTCTCATATGGAGGGGATGTATCAGTATGAATGTAGCAGTGACCATAAATAAATTATTTTAATCTGATGTAATAAATGATTAGACAAAAATGAAAATTTCATAATCTTGATGTGTTATTCTAGTTTTCCTATTGATGCCATTAAACTAAATTTTACTATTTAATAGTTCTAGAAAAAACATTTTGTGATACTTTCTACAGATGGATATAGCTGCTATGAAATAGGCAGCCTTTGGTCTAAGTCTTTAAAGAAAATAAAAGGAAGACAAGTAACTTCTTTAGTTAAATTGTAGCACATCATAATTGTCCAAACCAGAGATATCACAGGTCACTTTGAAATGCTGTCCAAAGCCTTTGGACAACCTTCTCAGGCATGTGGTGGAATTCTTGGGGTTGTCCTGTGCAGGGCCAGATGTTGGGCTCAATGATTCTTTTAGGTCCCTTCCAAATCAGGACATTCTATGATTCTGTGGTTTTCTGGATGAACATTTTCAGCTCATATGCATGAGAAGATAAGCCTTACAGGGCCATACAATATTGACCCAAGCTTTGTCCTGTTAAAGTCACCATGTTTCACTTTTTTTGTAATGCGAGTTAGTGTGTTAATAAAAATTCAGCCATCTTCTGTTTTGTCTTTTTTATTAGTTGACAGTTAAAAGGCTTGAAATTAGGTGTGGCAGAGGCAAAATAAGTTCTTATCATTAAAATGAAAAAGAAAATTAACTACCAAGATCTCTTGCTTACAGATAAAAAGTAGAATATTCTTGTGAAAGAAGAGATAGAGGCCTCATATGAACATTTGTAATTGTAGAGCATGGAACATCTTTTGCTCGAAGGCTACTTTGTTAACCCAGTAGGAATATTATTTTATGATAAATAGTTATATCTACCAGCTACTGCTAAGATTTTTCAAAGATATGTAGTTGTTTATCTCCTTTCTTTAAGTACTCATCTATCATTTAAGTGTCACTGATAGCCTCAAAACAACTCAGCTGAATCTAATCTTTCAAGCACTTGCACTCTTATTGGTGGATATACACAAAGGCATTTAACCGTTGCTACCTTCCTATACCCTTAAGCTCTGATGTTAGACAAAATTCCAAAATTGTGAACAAGGATTCTCAGAATATGTACTTTCCTTCCCCCCTTTTTTTTTTAACTCATTCATTTAGCTTGCTCTAAGATCTTCTAAGACATTCGTTTGGGTTTCCCTTATGCCAGCATAGACCAGTAATGAAAGAATTTAGCTGTACAGACATACTGAAATTCATAGTCCCACAAACCCTGTGAGTGCCTAAACCACAAAGGTTTATTCAGTGACCGTCTTGCGTAAAATGAATAAAGACCTCCTGGGCTGAGATATAAGCTTGATATATAAGATATATGTTTGACTACTGTAATCACAGAAAAATTGTAGTTTCTTTTCCCAGGATTGAATAAGTAATATGTGCTCAATAATGGTGAGATGAAGTATACAGATTTCCCAGAGCATAAGGGTTCTGCCCACCCAGCTAAGTGTCTAGCACTAGGACATAGATTTCTGCTTTCTCAGATTTGTGTTTTATCTCTTTGTGTTTTATCTTTACTCCTGTGAGATTGTATTTTTGCTACAGAACAAGAGTACCCAATGTGCAATGCTTTACAGTTTCCGCAGCTTAGCTTGTAACTTCGTGGTTAGCACAACCTTCTGTGGTTGTGACAAAACTTTACAAAAGTAAAACATTAAATACTAGTAGGTCAGCTTTTACTTTCATAAAGAGGGTGAATGGGAGTTTTCCCTTTGACATATTTCATTTAATCTATTAATACTATTATTCCTGAAAATGCCTACTTCCTTTACACCATCTTTGAAAGGATTTCCTTGTCTTAGAATCATAGAATGGTTTGGATTGGAAGGGACCTTAAAGATCACTTAGTAAATCCTCCTGATGAAAGGATTTCCATCATAAACAGCCGGAAAATCTGCGTTACAGAAGGGCTTCACTGCAAAATAGATGCCTAATTTTCTTATCCAAACTTATAGCCTATGGAATAAACCATGTTTGTGTTTGCTGATATCTTCAGATGTGAAATTTTCTACAAAAGAAAAAAAAAGTGTCATATTTGGAATAAGAATGAATGAATAAAAGTTGGATGTGAGAAGACAAGAAATGAAAGGGATAAAGAAAGCAGTCATCTTTGGTTGACATCATTCCACATGTGGCATAAACCTGAAGAGATCATAATACTACTTTTATCATTCTTCTTTAGTTTTTATTTTTTATCTCTTCATTTTAACTTCCTAGAACAATTTATCTAAAAATAAATTCCTATGCCTTAATTAATTATATTTTTTTCAATAGTAACACATAAAATGTAATTTCCAAATTCAACATTGGATTTCTTATCTTATGGACATGACAGATGTTCAGCTTCTCATCGGGCTTAGCAATATGACTCTTTTTCAATTAAATAAATCTCTTTCAGCTTTTTTAAAATTTTTTTTAAGAACATGTTGTTAATGAAAGTATCAGCTGACCTCAGTAAATTTTTGGTAACTGAAGTGTTTTTACTCTTAATGAGTATAGTTTTGCATTAAATTAAAATCTATTTGAAGATTACCTTTCCATATTATTTTTTAAAAAAGGTAGAGTTATGCAGTTGGAACTGACCTTAAACTTTTAAGTAGCAGAAATTGGCTAAACAAATTATCAGCATACTCTCTGAAATTATTTATGTTGAATGCACTCTTGTATTAAAAATAAAGTTCTAAAATTCTGAAGTATTAACTTGCTAAATGCTGAAGTATAACTTGTTGATTTTATATAAAGCAGAGAGTAAGCACTTGGAAGATAATAAATTACCACTCTTGGCACTAAAAAAAGTCTCTCCAACTGCCAATCAGAAAGATCAACATAAAAGACCCCAATCAAATCAAGAGAGCATTCCCTTGCTAACCATTGCTGTTATAGCATCCAGTAAAACCTTAGTCCTTGTGAGCTCCTTTTTATTAATCACACTGTGTTATCAGGCCATCTGGTCTATCTGCCAGAAGAGCAGCATTGCTTTGGTGGTCATTATTAACAGATTTCATGCTTTGTAGTTTATTTGTGCTGCCTGCTGTTGTCTACCAACCTTTCGTCGTCAAAAGAAAAGGGGAGGAAACAAAAATGGGTGGAAACTCCTCTTTGACAATTTTTTTTCTCTCCTGGAGGGCCTCATGACACTTGAATCCCAAAGGATAAAACTAAGCGGAGTATGCCAACATTCCATGTTAGTCTTCAGTGCGATTCCTTAGACTTCTGTGAAAGTTAAGTGTGAAGGAATTCGACTTTTTACTTTCAGGCACTGTTACTGGTTTCTTTAAACCACAGCCAAAGTATAAATGTAATCATCAGAACAGCTTTCTGGCTTTTGTATTTGTTATGTTATTTCACTACCATTTTCTTGATTTGGGAAAAAAAAATTGATGTTAGTAAATGGAACGTAAGTATGTGAAACATTAACTCCTGTCATGTGTTTCATTTGTCTAATGTGTCTTTCTTCCTAGATCAGTTTAGGTTAGGCAACTGGGATGTGATATACGCAGGAAAAGAATCTTTCATGGCATTCATACAGCTGTGCTGTAGTTTCAGCAGACAGTGGTTTGTACTTGCCAGCTGGATAGCTAGCAGACAGATTTTAGGGGCAGACCACCCAGCGTGGTTAAGTAGATAGAGAAAACAGAATAATTTACTAATCCTCTTTTACAATTCAACTGTTATGTTCTCATCCTTTGGGGGTGTAAAAAAAAAATGTTTTACAGAGTAATTATTTTTAAACTGTGTACTTAAGTTTGAATAAACTAGTTAAGATCCCTCAGCACCTCCTAAAGTCTTTGCGGCACCTTTAGATGCATATTCAGAATTCATGTTGTACATTACAAACACGAATAAAAAATTTGATGCGTCTTTATCTGAGTTGGTGACATAATTTCTCCTCTGATTCACTAGTATATTAAAGATTCTTCCCCGATAAAATACATTAAAAGTGCTAGTCTTCAAGATATTAGTAGTTTAAAGAAAGAACTAGGTCATTGAATTTGATCTGATTACATTAATTATTAAGCTTATTTAATTTACTACTATAAATTGTTTTGAAGTGGGGGATGGGCTTGGATTAGCCTACAGATAAATGACATCTACATCTAGCTCACTGAGTTTGCCAAGTTATTTCTTCATGCTAAAGTTATTATGAAACACCAAAGTAATAATATTTATGAGCAGCTCTGTAGTTGCATGTGGGAAAGGAACATTTCAGATTCCTGTTCCCTGTTCCTGTTCTGGTTTTATTTGTGTATCCTACAGTTGTTGGATAAAGTACTAAGATCGTATGAACAAGACCCCCTTTCTCTTCCATTCTGGATTCTGTGTTGTAGTGTGTTATATGTCTCTGTGTTATAGGTGTTCTAATGACTGATATGGAACCATGTTTTGTGTGTTTGCTCTTTCTCTTGCCCAAATAGGCTTGACCTCCTACAAGCAATGTCCAAAATTTAGCAAGAGGCAAAGGTTGTAGAGGTAGACATAGTGTTTGTGTGTCATCGGTGGGGAATGAAGACATATGGTGTTTAAAACCCTCTGACTAAGAACTGAGTCTTTCTCACACATAATGGAGTGAATGCTTTGAGAAGACCTCCCTTTCCTTTGTATACAGAACAACACCTGATTTCCAGAAACTGATAAGGTGCAGCTAAACACTTAGCTCATACATACCTAGCCCTGTCAAAACCAATGTGGTTCTGAGCATGCCTGGAGGTGCATCTTAAAAATTTAAGGCTAAAAGGCAAAGTTCCTCAAAAGGCCAAATCAGTTTAGCTTTTTGCTTTCACTGTTCTGGACTTTGGGTATATCTATGTAAGCATGTTTGTGCAAGACCATTCTCTTAAACTGCTGAGTGACATGACTTAAAGAGCTTTGCTACCTATTGCAGAGCAATGTTGCAGCGTGAGGATTGAACTCCTTTTAAATAAAGCTAAACAAGAAGATATGTTCTAGGAAAAAGCGTAACATTTCCCAATTGGTAGTAGGTATTTGGTTCACAGGACCAGCATAACTGGAAATAAAATTCCCCAATGTGTTTTGTGTTATTGTGTTCTCTTCAGTTATGATTTATTCTTTTGCATGTCAAGTCTTAAAAATGTTGACTGTACTTATTTTAATATTGGTCTGGCCCACAATTTGATGACCTCTATTTCTGTGCATTTTTTTCCCTGGATTTTGATTAAATAAAAGTCTCCATGGTGTTGGCCTTATATGAATATCATCTGAACGTGGGTGACTAATTTACTTATATAAATTCATTATTTTTAGGCAATGTCTATAAAACATACAGCAATATATGAAGTGACATTTTGCTGTTATTTTCCAGTCATTTTAGTGCACTTAAATAAATGCAGATTTTATGTGTACTACTTTGTTAGTCATATAGAGAATTAAGTGACCCTCTTTCTTTTATAAGGGGATGATTTTATGTGCTCAGCTGCAAATCCCACTGGGCTTTTGTTTCATGGCATACATTTCTTTTGATATTATGTATTTTCCAATATTTTTATTTCTACATAATTTTCCTTTCTTAGTATTTTTTGTTTCTTTTACATTTTCATGCTGAATCTTATTTTGAAATTTTCTGTCCATGTGAATAGTTGTTTCCTAATCCCTATAAGGGATTATTACTATCTAGCTGATTTAAAATACATAGATAGATCTAATCCCATCAACTGACATTTCACTGAAAATATTTTAACCAAGAATAATTTGTATGATGAAAAGTTATAATCCCTGTGTATCTCAGAAGGAAATTGAAACATGGATGGAAAGATTGGTTTTAAGATTTTTTTTTCAAATTTTAAAAGAACTGCATTCTGTTGTTTAGATAAAGACAGGCTCTTGAATACAGATTAGTGAATTGAATGAAAAAAATTAGAGTTTGTATTTTGAGTGCATTATCAAGTGTACACTGTTTGTGTCTGTCTGCTGCCTATTTTGGTTTTGTTTTGATAATAAAAATATTACTTAAAAATGTAGCTAAACCAGAAGCAAAATTTAACCAATATCTATTTTGTGCTATAGTACTTCTTCGTAACGCAGAGTTAAGAGCTTATTGTAAATGCTGGCAATCAATGGATAACTCCCTACAACTGCAATAAACAATGAATACCTGAGTGTCAGTAGACTAAGCTCATCAATTCGTTGCTTGTCCAGTAATGGTTTAGTTGAGGAGAACACCAGAGGGTCCAATTTACTTTATTTTTTAGTTTTTAATACTTCATGCATGTAGGACTGGATGTTAAACCCGGATCTGGTTTAACACTGAAATGTTAAGAAACACCTATTTTGCCTTTAAGCAGCATGAGTTACGTGGTAACTCAATGGGTATAATCGCTCTGAATAAAAAAGTGACTATGAGCTTAGTCACTCTCCTTCCTGAAAGGGAAGAGTCAGGCAATAATGGAGTATTGCATGTTAGCTTCTCATTTAGCCTCCTTGATCTTTTGATTTTCATTTAGATCAAGATATTTTGTATATTCTGTTATCTGTCATCTGTAGTTCTTCATCAGAAAAGAGAACATCTGCTAGTCACATACCAAAACTTGATTCTGCATCTGTTCACCCTTCGAGTACACGGTGGCAGCAGGTAAAAGGAGTAAAAGTATACTTATGGACAATGAGTGTATTTAAATCCATCTATGCAACAAATTTCACTCAACTGTACAGAAACGTGAATATGTTGTGAAAAGAACTAGTAACATATGCTGGCTTAATGAATTGTCAACACTAATTTAAATGATGAGACCTTTTTCTTTTTAAACAAATTTACTGAAGATCACTGGAATAAATAAAGGAAGAAATCATAAACTATGAGATGACCTTGCAAGATCAAGAGAGGAGTGTGTCACCATTTCATTTAACTATAGGATATGATATGCCTACTTCTGGCCAGATCATAACAGCAACAAAGTCATAGTGGCTTGAATTTGGAAGGAGATAGCCAATATACAGTAAAACAGGATCTTGGTCTTGGTCTTCTAGTCTTGGTATTAACAAAGATGACAAATAAGACTTAGAACTTAGATATGCATGCTGTATTTTACATTTTGTTTGTTCAGGTGCATTAGTGGTACAAAGGCATTCTTACAGCAGCAGTCTCATTCCTTTCATAAAACTACACATAAATATGAAGATTTTTTTTTTATGAGCAAGTGTCAACATGATTTGGGTGTAATTTAAGCTTATCTTCAATAAGACAGTGAGCATTGGATGGTAGGCAGTGCTGTGAGTCACTGTGAGCTGGCAGACTGTGGATGTCAGAGTTCTGTGAACACTCTAGCAAGGCCAGACAGAAACAAAATAATTGACTGGTCATTTTTAATCTCTGCCACATGACAAAATACATAGATGATTGTATTAAACTCATCAGTGTTACAAGTTTCAGTACTGGCAAAGGTACTGATGGAATTGACAACAGTGTGGGTTTGCTGATCTCAATTCAGGCTAAGGATCTTATAAGTAGCAAACGCTCACCTTAATAGGTCAAACCGCAAGTCCTTTGTCACTCTTAGAAATCTTTACAGAATTTGCATATTAAGAGAAGTAAATAAAGATGCAGCATTTCAGAAACTGAGTGATAGGTCCACACCATATTCCTTCACATTAAAGCCTCTTGACACAAATTACATATTATGGTGTATGGTAGGTTACTTCCATCACATAAGATGGTCCTGAAACTGTCATGGACTCTAATGGAAATATTGTAACACAAAAATATTTTTCCTATGTTTCCTATGTTTATCCCCTAGGCTGTGTTGACACCTGGGTGTTACCCAGACCCAGCTATAGCATCTTGTACTTGATCTTGTTAAACCTTATGAATTTCCCGTGGGCCGACTTGTAGGGCTTGTCCAGGTCCCTCTGGATGGCTTCATGTCCTTCAGGTGTGTCAACTGCACCAGTCAGCTTGGTGTCACCTGCAAATTTGCTGAGGGTGATCCCTTCATCTATGTCGTTAATGAAGGTATTAAATAACACTAGTACAAGTATGGATCGCTGAGGGACACCACTTGTTACAGATGGCCATCAGCACTCTGAGCCATTGACCACTACCCTCTGGATGTGACCATCCAACCAATTCCTTATCCACCTAACAGTCCACCCATCAAATCCATCTCTCTCCAATTTAGAAAGAAGAATGTTGTGAGGGACCATGTCAAATGCTTTACAGAAGTCCAGATTTGGACTTCCCTTCCTTCCGTTGCCTTGACCGCTGATGTAGTCATTCCTTCATAGGATGGCACTAGGTTGGTTAGGGAGGACTTTTACTTGGTGAAGCTGAAATGGTTGTCTCGAATCACCTCCCCGTTTTCCATGTGCCTTAGTGTAGCTTCTAGGAGGGTCAGTTCTGTGATCTTCCCAGGCACAGAGGTGGAGCTGACAAGTTGGATCCCAGGATCAATCCCTTTTTTTAAAGATGTGTACAAGGTTTCCCTTTTTCCAGTTACCTGGGACTTCACCTGACTGCTTTGACTTTTCAAATATCATGGGTAGTGGCTTGGCAACTACATCAGCCAATTCCCTCAAAACTCTGGAATGCATTTCATCAGGTCCCAAAGGCTTATGTACATTCACGTTCCTCAGGTGGTCAGGAGCCTGATCTGACAGTGAGCATTTTGCTCTCCCAGTGATATGCTGCTGTCCATCCACTTGAGAGGTGTGGGAAGAGAGGTTGGTTAACATGCCTGTAGAAGCCATTCTTGTTATTCTTTGCCTTCCTTCCCAAGTTCAGTTCCAGCTCTTCCTTGGCCTTCTTCCCTCCATCCCTACACAACCAAACTTCATCTCTATACTCTTCTCAGGTTACTTGTCCTTTTTTCCACAGTCTATGCTTCTTTTCCTTTAATTTCACCAGCAGATCCCTACTCAGCCATACCAGTTTCTTGCCTTCCTTGCCCTCTTTCTTGCTACTGGGTATTGCCAGCTCTTGTGCTCTATGAAAGACTTCCTTAAAGGTCTGCCTGCTCTTTTTCACTCCCTTGTGCCTGAGGACAGTCTTGCAGGGGATCCTATTGACTATTTCTTTGAAGAATTGGAAGTTTGCTTTCCTATATTTCAGGGTCTAACTTACCCCTTAACTGACCCATATTCCTCAGGACTGCAAACTCTATCAGTGCATGGAGTTTGTACAGGCTGCCTGTAATCTTGATGTCCTCGATTAGCTCTCTTAAGGGGGTGACCATCAGATTCAGTATTCCATCCCGTCTAGTTGGGCTGTCTATTACCTGGCTGAGGAATTTTTCTTCCGCACATTCCAGGAATCTCCTGGATTGCCTGCAGCTTGCTGTGCTACTTTCCCAGTAATTGTTGGGCTGGTTGAAGTCCCCTTAGCAGGACAAGACCCTGATAGCACCATGCCTGCTGTAGCTGGAGCAAGAACGTTTTGTCAATAGGTTCCCCTTGATCAGGTGACTGGTAGTAGACACCAAACATTATTGCCTTGGTCTCTAATTCTTACTTACATGCTTTCAACTTGCTCATTGCTGTTCTTCAGAGACAGCTCTTCACACCCAATCCACTTCTTGCTGTAAAGGGCAACCTCTAAACCTCTCCTTTCTCCCCGGTCTCTTCCAAACAATCTGTAGCATTGAGAGTTGCACTCCAGAAATGAGATTCATTCCACTGAATTTCAAATTCAACCCAAAATTTATGCCTGTTTTCTTTTTCCCCTTAATTTTTTTTTTCATTGACCATTTCCATAGAATTGGGATAAAGGCTGTTAAGTAAAAATCAGACCAAGTTGTATGTTAATAATGCAGGACTGGTTTACTTTCATAAAGAAAGGGTAGTGGTGTGAAAAAAGCACTGAAGTCTTGGGGAAAAAAGACCTTTGATTTTTATACACAGTCTTGTAAAATAAGAGTAAAGAAGTTTTACCTATATATTTCTTTTAGATTCATTTTTAATTAGTAATACCAATAGTATGTCTTTTTTCTGTCCAAGATATGCACCAACGGATACGATACAGTGAAAGGCTAGACTGAGATCTCAAGTATCTGATTTCAGAAAAATCTATCCCCACAGATATCACTATAAATAAACCTAGTTTTACTTCTAGACTTGGGAATAAAAAGGCTTAATAGATCTCAGTCTCAGTCATACAAGTACTGAAATCTTACACTTGATTAGAAATTATTTTTCTCGTTCTTCATACAGAAAAAGTGATAGGTTGCTAGTTTTTATGTTATATGTTTATCCTTTTGTTTATTTATTTTTATGCACTTTGGCAAAATTTACAACATGCAGTACTTTAATCTGACTATTTTTATTTTATTAGGCCACCTATATTTATAAAGTAGCAGTAATCAGTATGCATTCCATGAGGAACTGTAACAAATTTGACATTTTGAAATACGCAATTTCATATTCAAAAGTGTTACTGGGTATGCCATAGCTAGAATAAGATCCTGAAACCAATTACTGTGACTTCATTTATCAAATATAGCATAGTTGTTATAAATACTTCTAATAGAGTAGATTTGCATTTGTCTGTAGATGTACAGCATTACAGAGTTGTGCTATACTGCTAATGTAATGAAACTGTTCTTTCTTGTTTTGATTTGAACATAGTGATAGCTGTTTTCTATGTTGAGGAAGCCTTTGAGAGCTGTAACGCCTTCTGAATATTGTTAAGACAATGAAAGACAAAAAAAAAACCCCAATGCATAATGTAAATATACTCTGGCACACAGTTATTTCTTTGGGTTTTTTTCCCTACAAGCAAAATTAAATGTAACGTAATAGGGTTGGTTTAAGTAGTCATGCTAAAGTTATAAATAAATAAATAATGCTTAATACTAGAGATTAGTCATAAAACAGAAAGGGAATAACAGAGATGCATAAGTTCTTATTTCATAGCCAAATAGATCACTTTATTTTTCAGATAGCTCTTCTATGAAGTCCTTGAATTACATTAAAAAGAAAAGAGACTGTGAAAGTCTGCCAAAGAAGTCATAGAATCATAGAAAATCTTGAGTCGGAAGGAACCCATAAATATTATGGAGTCCAACTCCCTGTTCCTTACAGGGCACGTATCAGTAAAACATATGACTAAAATCTGTCCAGATGCTCTGTAAACTCTGGCAGGCTTGGTGCCATGACCAGTTCCCTGGGCAGCCTGTTCCAGTGCCAACCTGCTCTGTGTGAAAAGCTTTTTCCTAATGTCTGATCTGAACTTGCCCTGATGCAGCTTCATTCCGTTTCCTCCTCTACTGGTGCTGGTCACCAGAGAGAGATCAGTATCATTCCCTCTGCTACTCCCCCCTTGAGGAAGTTGAAGACTATGATGAACTCACTCCTCACGCTTTGACAAATTTGGTCAGAGTTTGCTAAATAGTGTTTTCAATGTCTGCGAAGATTGTGCAGTTTAATTATTGCTTCTTTATTATACAGATATTGCCCCAAAATCTCTAGTCTTAAAAAATTCTGTAAAAAGATTGATTCATCATTTCTATTTTGATATTCAGAAATGTGAAGGACAGAGACCTGTGTGTCAAAAGCCTGCAGACCTCTGTATTGAGTGGATTTTTGCATTGAAGAGGACTTCTTGATTTTAAAAGAATATTGCATATTATTCCTAAAAGAACAGAATACAGGTAGAATACAGGATTTTAACTTATTTTTATGATTTACCACTCAGCACATGAACCCTAGTGTATTGCAGCAGAGAGATTTAAGAGAAACCTCTAATTTTCAGTTCTTCAATTGCTGATAAGGTTTTGTTGTGATATGTTTGTTTTGTTGGGTTTTTTTTGGCTTGGTTTTGTTTTGGAGTGTTTTTTTTTTTTGTTGTCGTTGTTGGGTTTTTTCCCCCCTTTTAACCTGTTTAAGACTTTCTGGGCATGTTTTTTGGAACTCAGGTATTCCCGAATATTCACTGAGTTAATGGGGGTCCTGAGAATTAAGAAAAACCCGTGGAATTAAGCTGAGCTCCCCAATTAGCAAAAATGAGTTGCCCCCAAAATGAAAGCCCTTAAAATCAGAAACTGTTTAATATAATTTTATTTTATATGTATAAAACTATAAAGTTGCAAATTGCCAAATGTTTTAAGGAATAGGAAATCGCTTTAAAGCTGTTAGACATTTTAAAAGAGCTTCCTGTAGACAAAATTGAAGAATTGCTAATAGAAGCATTTAATTAAAAAAAAACCCTGACACATAAATCAAATTCTGTGCACACCACTGTACAATTAAAATAAAAGCATAAACAGCAGTGAAATTGTTTGAACTATATAACAGATTACTTCTGACAACATATAAGTCTGTCACTTTTTTAACTGTTCAGCTCTAACTCTTTAAAACACTCTAGTCAGAATTAAGTTGAAACAAAGTTCAGATAGAAAAGGAAACCTAATATTTTCCATATGCACTGTCATATTCCATCCCTTTTCTAATATTCATGTTCCATTAACATTCAGTATTGGATGAATCTAGGCTTGAAGATACAAAAGATAAAAACAAACTAAAGTATTTCTCACTTGTTTTGATATTTGCTATCCATACAGTATTTGCTCAGCCATCTTGTTTTATGAAAAGACAGTACAAATTCTAAGGCAAATAATCAAAATCTTGATTTCTTATACTATTGGATATAGAACTGCCACAGAAGCATACTACGTTGACAAGACTGAGATTTGCAACACTAAACACTACTACAGCTTTGATCATTTCAATGCTAGAACTTAGTGTTGGAAAATCCTACCCTCGGCGTTCAGAGTTAACAATACCAAATGAGACTGGGAATGGAAGACCTCAGTTTACCTGCAGGCTATCTACAGCAATGGTAGTGTTAATGCATGTTTTTCTGTGCTACCCCTAAACTAGCTCAGTCAAATCACTGTCTTTCCCAGATAAAGTTTTGCAGAAACGTAAATGTGCAAGGTGTCTTGTAAAATCATTGTTCTTTATATGTCTCTGTACAGAAAAGTGAGTTATACTAGACAGTTCTTTTTATTTTTCTATTTTAAAATGAACATAAACCACTTGGAGTCAAGTGATAAATTCATTAATCTGAAACATATTTTGTAATATTTGGTAGACGTAATTTTTGCAAATGGCTTTCTATACCTCTATGTCATAAAATTTTGCATTATTTGGACAAAGATAACACAGGAAAATCAAGCAATTGCAGTTAAAAGATGGCTAACATTTTGGTACATTAGAAATACTGAGCCATAAATTCTTCATATTTCTCAACTACAGAAAGCCATAGATACTTTGCAGTAAACAGCAAATTTGTAACCATCCAATGGGGTAGCTTATTTTTCTCCACCATTGGGAATTTTGGTTCATTAGAATGTTCAATTAGAAATGGATCAATTTATTATTTACACGATAAGCATAAACTATAGCTGCAATACCTACCACCTGTAGTGTGCCTGCAGCAGTGCATGTTGTCTGTTTTATATGCAAATATTGTATGTCTGTAGTGTGTCTACAAGTTTCTGTAATATACCTGTAAGTGTATGTGCTAACTGACCTTTCACAGGTACTGCAACCAGGTTTACCAACTCTCCAGATTTTACCATGAATCTCACAGTATTTAGAGTGTGTGTGCTTCATTTGATTTAAGTTGGATTTTCAATTCAGTCTCATAATTATTGGTAGAGAACATATATACTTGTTTTAATTCCTTTTGAATCTGTCTTTCATTACTTTCATTTGGGCTGAAGTCATCAAGATAACTGCTATTTCACTGTGCTATAAGAATTGAGGTTACCCTGCCCCTAACCCAACATGCTCACCATAATCTGTTGTTCTCAGACCCACCTTTATTTAGATCATTAAATATTCAGGGAAATAGGGGCTGGAAACTGAATCTTTCACAATGAAGGTGAGTTCTCTAGGCATTTGAGTGAAAAAGTTAACACGCTTCTGCTCCACAACTCTAATAAAAAGTTTACCATTATAAAAAACAATGGGAGGGCTTAAATAAAGCTTTCTCTTGCTCCTGCAACTGCTGGGCTACTGAGATTCTTCTCTGGTCTTCCCTTCAAAAAGGGTTACCCCACTGGACACCTAAAATGTCCAAGCAAGAAAAGCTCTCCTATGAAGAGAGGCTGAGAGATGGGATTGTTCAGCCTGGAGAAAAGAACGCTTCAAGTAGACCTAGGAGCCTTCCAGTAGCTAAAGGGGCCTGCAATAAAGCTGCAGAGGGACCTTTTACAAGGATGTGTTGTGATAGGACAAGGGGAAATTGCTTTAAAATGAGAGTATATTTTTATTAGATATTAGGAAGAAATACAGTGTGGATGGTGAGACACTGGAACAAGTTGCCCAGAAAAGTTATGGATGACACATCCCTGGTGTTCAAGGCTTTGAGCACCCTGGTCTAGTTAGAGGTGTCCCTGCATATGACAGGGGGATTGTGACTGGATGATCTTTAAGGTCCCTTCCAAACCAAACTATTCTGTAAGATTCAATGTGGACACCCTGCATACAACTTGAATTTGGTGTTAAACCCCAGCGTCTTACTGATGTTTGCTTCTGACCTGCTTTGGTAAATTCATTCTCGACTTTGTGTCCTCTTTATATAGTGCTCATAATTACCTAAATCCATACACACTCTATGGGGAAACATAGTACCACTCTAATTTACAGAGCTGATTAAGTTAACTCATATTCTGCAAGTCTTCAAAGGCCTTTTAAAGAAAGAAATCATTTAAGAAAAAGCAGGATTTTTTGTGACTGGCTGAGCTTATGAAGATGAACTGTAAGGCTTCTTTATTGTCAAATATTACTGATTCACACTGGAGCCTTGCTTCATATGAGGAATTCTTGGGTCTCTCTCATCCTGTTTGCATGTAAATGAGGGAAACATATAATCTGTGGGATAACTACTGTGTTGTCAGATGTAGATTCATTAAACGTGAGAGCTTACAGAGTGAGAACATAAAATCAAGCTCTTCAGGAAATGTTTTCAGCTATTTTTTGTGTATCAACCACTGTTAGCATATTCCTTAATTAATTTTAATACTTCATATGTAAACATTTAGCCAGGAACATAACATCATCAGTCAGTAATGGAAAACAGACCTTATTTAGACATTTGAGTAGGGGTTTTTTTGCCTAAAACTGGCAAGACAAGAGCAATAATATAGATTTTTTAAGCTACAGAGAAATCTGCGTTAGTAATACGCTGAAATATATTCTAGACAATTTAAAAACATACGTGATTAGAAATAAGTGCAAAAGCTGGTTTATGTCATGTAAGAAATTTATGTGAATCAGTGAAATATGTTAAAATGCTTAGCTTTGAACATTTTTGAGACTGTCATAATAATAAATCAAATGTATTTTGTATTTCTAGATAAAAGTAACAACTAAGTTTTCTGATCCCTCCACCAAATTTTATTTTAGTCTTCTATTGATTTAAAGCATTTGAAGAAAAAAAAAAAAAATATGGGATCCCTTGAGAGGAGTAGAAGGAAGTTCACAGGTATACAACTGAGATGTGACAATAGAGGAATTATTCTACAGGTGCCTGAGTTTTATTGCTGGAGTCATTTGTACAGATCAAAGAAATTATTCTGAAATTTATCTTTTCTTTGGGGAGCAGTGAAAGTCTTGGAAATATTATGGCCCCTTCTTGCAGAAACAACTGTATTTTCTGCTATTTTGTTGAAGAACATATTAAATCTCCAATTTGATGAGTATTATCATTATATATACAATTTTATGTTTACATGTGCACAAGAGATGTTTGTAGTCATAGCTATGTTAGTCATGCTAAGAGCAGAAAGTGTTATTTGAAAAGGGTGGCTATATTGACAAAAGTTTATTGTGATTTTAATAATCTGATACAACAAATACTTTCATGACATAGCATCTTTTCCCTGATGTGTTTTCCTGGTATTCTGAAATATGAGGTCACTGTGGATATAATGAAAAAAAAAAAAAAAAGAAATGTAAGGAAAAAAACGAACAAAGAAAACCCTACCCAAAATGCTATGCAAACGATAAAAACTGAGGTTGCCCTGCATTCCTAGCTTAACTTTTCAAGTAAATTGAAAGCTGAGATTTTTGTTCAGATCCACATTCAGGTCCTTTTCTATTTCAGTTAGATATTTTACTAATACAAGTATATGTCTCTTGGTGGAGAAGTAGTATTTGCTTTTTGTTTCTCTTAAGTAATGAGTGTTTTTTTTGTCTGTGAGGAACTTCATAACCTATTTAAAAACTTTCAAAATATTTGGAATGTACTGAGTGTGAGTTTTGAAAGACAGCTGCTTAAGTATGTTCTAGATTTGAGGCTTAAAATGCACAAGAGAACATTTCTGAGAAATGGATTCCATATTGAGAGAATAGTTGATACAGTAGAAGAGAACATTTTTGATAGTTTGAGACTATAAGCAGTTTCATGTGTAAAAAAGTAACAGGGGGTAAAGAGAATCAAGAATAAAATGAAGTTAAAAGTACAGTTTCCCTTCTCTTCATAAATTATGAATTATAAATGCTAACCCATAGGACTTTTGCAGTTGCCAGATATTGCATATGCCAGCATTACTAAGGACATTATTGTACAGATGATAGAGTGGTGACATTTACCAAAGCTAAATAGTTATTTAGGCGCTTGAAAGTGTAATATGATTTTACAAAATATGCAAGGATATGCTAGTAAAAAAATTAGTAGCATGTACTTATTGACTTTTGTGCATGAACATCTATCCTTAAAGTTACACATGTAAAAGTCAGTTAGGTGTCCATACACTCAATGAAGGTTCCATTTTTCTTTCTATGAAAAATTAATATTAAGGTATTTAATAAATATTGGCTGAGTTGAAAGGTAGAAAAAGAAAGATGGTAAAACCAAAACAAAACCAAAAGTGCTTTTTGCTGCTTAGGACTTGTGCTGGTCCCTAGTCCTGCTGGTGGGTGGGTGAGTGAGTGGCGGCATGGTGCTTGGTTGCCGGGCTGGGGTGAAACCATGACAGGCCTGTATAAGATTTCAGACAGGCAAGCAATTAAAGAAAAATAAAGGTCAACTGAATTATTTCTTTTATGGACACAATTTAACAGTGATGTCATCTAAGTGTTCCCACTAATGCAAAGCAAGGTCTTGCTTCATACAGCATATAGGAGAGAACCCAAAGTGATTTCACAGAAGTAAATGAATTATGTGTTCAGTGGAACAGCTTCTATGAAAGCTGAAGCAATTCTAGGATTAAATGCATGTCTTGATGCTCTCTCCCAGTGGATCTGAAACCACAAGTGTTATTCCTGTTCCTTATAAACAGAAAATTAAAATCAAGGATGATAGATAGGAATTCTGTTTTCAAACAGGTGGTATTTGATTTTAGCAAACTGGATGTCAGGTATTACAAAACAAGTTCTTGGTAATGCACTAAGATACTTTCAAATTTCCTCTCAAAAGTAAAGTTAACTCTTTGACATTGCTATAGTTTTCTTAGATGATGAAGTGGTAATTAATTATGATATTTAACCTTTCCATTTTCCACATGTAAAGTAATCTACACAATGAGACCACAAAATAATTAACTTCTAATACATGGATGTGCATAATAGATTTCCTTCTTTCTGCTTAAGTAAACAATTTTGAATTATACTTTTAGAGTAATCCCCTCCCCCGGTAACCTATAAAGTCTTTCTAGAATCTTTATTCTAGGGACTTTTTTGTTATCACACAAGACAGATTCGTGTGTGTGTCTGCGTCTGTGTGTGTGTAGTTCCTTAGATGATAAAGACATGAAGCAAATGAGATGATGTCAGGCAGGGGGAATTTCTAAACCATGTCTAGAATGATTGAGTTATCTCTTCTTTGTCTCTTTTCTAGTTGATTTTGTTCCATTTTTCTTTCTATTTTATAGGACTTTTATTCATGGACATAAGGGTGAGGGGGGTTGTGGGGGTGCCTTTCTGTTTTAAAACTGTTAGAAGATTCCTCTGATCAGGGAAATAGTGTAAGGTTTGAGACAGTTCTCTACATTTGGTGTATTTGTAGTTTCCACTAATTTTGAAAGGATGATTTTATAAGATAAGTATTTATCTAAATAAATTGGAGACATCTTCACAATGTATTTAAGTGCAAGGTTAATTCAGCATTGCTTGAATTATTTTCTTTCTTCTTGCACTGAAAATGATTTAAACCAGAGCAGGGAAAACAGTTCAATTATTTCATACTCTGGCCATAACTATCTAAGTTCTTAATTGCCAGAGAGAACTAAAGTAATAAAATTAGTGATCCCTAAATGGACTGCTATAAACACTGGCACAGTACTTATTTATTTCATCGTGAACACTTATTCAATTAAAAGCAGTTTCATTTTTTCCAAATCATTCTTTGTAATTTTCTTGCTATTTAGCCAATATTTCAAAGGAATGCTGTAGAGTTTAGAATTACATTCACTTAAGTAAGATATATCTGTAAATATGAGATTTAGAAAAGACTGTATTTTTAGAATACAACCTAAACTACATGATTTTAGGTAAAACATTTTTTTCCTAAATATTGAAACAATTCTCTGTTGGAGCACAGAGGTTTAGGTCAAGGGGCATGAAGTGTTATAATTTACTTTAGCATTAGGAAAACACAGCTTGGGAATTCCACATTAGGTTTGGGAATGTGTTTGTACTGAACAATAATCAGCTGCCCAAATAATTAACACTACTCCAAATTTAAGAGCATACTAGCTGAACTAAAATAAATAATGCTCTTATTTATTCCACAGTGGAAAAGACATGAGGAAATAGTTCAGTGTTTTTAAAGAAAAATGGAAGGTGCAAGTGTGAAAAAAGATTAGTTCCCAATGTTGTACAATTAACACTGCAGGCATCTTTTTGTCTTTGCACAGTTAGATACAGAAAAGTGTCTTGGCATAGATATTCACATGCAGCACACTGCACTTCCATAGATGCCCATTCAAGTTCTGAGTGTACTTATTAGGTAAATGTACACCAAACACTCTGCCGAATTAGGTGTTCATCAGGATGAGTGAACATGATGCAATCTGTGTTTTAACTGGAACATACTATACCCACAAATAAGTACAATTACTTCTACCAACTACTTTTTATCACAAATAGAAAGAATCTGCAGGAACAGTATTGGCTGTCATAGCGAAGACAGAAGGGTGCAGAGCAAAACCTTTCCTGTACAAAGGAATATTAGTGATGTACAGCTTGCTGGGGGGAAAAATAAAATGTTGTGCATGGTACAGAGTCTTTTGGGGGTTTGTTTGTTTAGTTGCTTTTAGGAGGGCTCTTTGCTTTCTTTACTTTTTTCTTAAACAATGATCCCTCTATGGAAGCTACTTTTATGCAAAGCACTTAAGACAGAACCTGAGATGGATTTTGCATCTTAATGTATAAAAACATGCTGAATAAATATTTTATTCCTGATAATAATTAGACAACGGTAATTGAAAGAAAATTTAGGCGGTGATTGTACTTTTTCAGCATTGTTTGGAAAGATTTATTCTTTTAAATATATTACATTGCTAGGTAAGATGCTAATGATATATTGCCACATTCTGAACTATACAGTTTAAATTCCAATTGTAAAAACAACTCTGAAAATACTGAGATGAAGAAGAAGTTTCTTTTGAGAAGAATAATGAACAGAATGCTAGACAACCCCATCTGTCATTAAAGACATAAATGGCTTAGTAATAAGGTTCATGCTTAATGAATTCCTGGAAATGTCAGTATGGAATGATCAAAAGAATAGATATTATTTTTGGTCTATCAGTGATATACATTTATTAAATATGTGGCATGAATTTTGTCCCTGGGAGTTAATTCCTGTTGATTGCAGTTTTAACATTCTGTGCAGTAGTTAGAGATGCCTTTTTACATGGTCAATCATAGGCCAAAAATCTTCTTTCTGATTTTTTTCCGTAGGATAGGATTTTTTATATAATACTTTCATCATATAATAATTGTAGCCCCAAAAAGGCTAACTAATTGATATGTCTGAGTGTATCAACTTCAAATAAAAACAGCTACAAATTACTATACAATTTTTTTATAGTAGCTTGCTAGATGAGTAGCCTCAAATTTTTGTGAAATTTATGAAATTTATCTGAACCTACATCAAAACTTGCTACTAGCAAACTACTAGAGTAGTTTTTATACTAAATGCAAAGTAGAAGTCAATGAGAAGTGGGAAGGGAATCAACATGCAGTATGGACCAAATTCAGAAATACTATGGGATTTTTGTAGCTCTCCTTCTAGAATTGTGTCAACTAGCCTGTTGTAATACTTCTGCTTTCTGCCCCATCCCTGGAAGTGTTCAAGGCAAGGTTCAATGGGGCTTTGAGCAACGTGATCTAGTGGTGAGTGTCCCTGCCTATGACATGGGGATCAGATCTTTAAGGTCCCTTCCAACCCAAGCCTTTCAATAATTCATTTGATACATTTAAACTTGGTTTCTCTGATTACAGTAATTATACCTTTGGCCCAGGCAAAAATTACTGTTACTGGATAAGTATTGTATGAATTGCCATGTTTCCTCAATCAGAGTAAACTGAACTGGAATATTGCAACAGAAATGCCACAAAGAAACCAGACATATAGAGAAAGCGGTCAGCAAATATTCATGAGTTATGAGTGTTTGATTTCTTTTTTTCATGTATATCTTTTTAACACAACAAAGTGCTACTCAGACATCAAGGACTAGTGCAGTAAAAATATTTTTTTTAGCTGGGAGGAATTATTTTCTTTTCTGTGTATATGAACAATGCTTGCTTGCAAGCTAAGTACATCCAGGATAAGTTTGGGCTTCACTGTACACCTAGAACATGCTAGATTTAACAAGTTGGTTATAGCTTTATAAATATTTTAAGTGTAAAGTTTATACATAAAACTGCCTATGTTTTATATGCCTAGCCACAGGATAGAATCAGATAAGAGTTGAGTTTTGGGGTATTTTGGTATTGTATTTTTTCCCCTAGGTGCTTTCTTATAAGAAAACATATTTTCTTTACACAAATAAAGTTACAATTCAGAGCATTGATATAATGCGTACACAAATTGCCTTAAAAAAAGTTTCTACTAAAAACAGGTTCAACTAGATGTGCAAAAGTGCCCTGAGAGGGAAAGGTGGTGTTCTTTTTGGGATACAACGTGAATCATTCTGACTCACCTTTCAGAAAGCACTGTAGGAATGGAGAAATGTGCAAGAGGCATCATGTTTCAATGAGACGCCTCTTAAGCTCTGTGAAGCTTCTTAAAGATCTTAAAGACTTAAAGATATACCCTATCTTTAAAGAAGGCAGGTAATTGGAGAGTGATGTAAACAACTACAAAGACCGAGCAGGTCTGGGCAAAGGCCCATTAACTCTATGTATGTTGTGGTGTTCCCAGGGTGTAGCAGATGAGCTTTAAAGCTTAGCAGTAAAATAATTAAACTGCCAGCTACAGGGAAGTGAATTATGAGGAAGAGATAGGATTTAATTGTCCCATGAGGAATGTAAGAAAGTTGCTAAATCATCCAAGATATTTTAACAAGTTGGCAGATGACTTGCCCAAAGGCAGAGGCCATTGCTGTGTAGTAGGCCTGGTGCAAGATAAAAGAACATGCAAGCCTTCTGTCTGGAGGTAGAGTGAAAAGCAGGTTTGCTGAAAAGTTAAAACCAGGACTTGGTCTGGCTAGACTTTATCTGATTAATGTCTGTGTAAGCTGTTCCAGGAACAGTAAAGAATTTTATCTTCTGAAGTGAGGTGTATAGAAACTTCATATATTTTTATGATTTTTGGTTTATCATTGTTGACATTACTTTTTTCTTATGTTTCTGTTTTAGAATATTTCTTTCATAAATACATTTTTATTTATACAATTCTACTTTAGTATTGGTGCAGTGCAAGACAGCATTGTATCAATTCTGTCTAAGCACTGAGAACACTCTCCTGATCCTGCTAACATGTTCTGGCCTTAGGACTATAAAGAGAGCAAAATTATCAAAGGGGGTGGATCCATCACCATTGTCTTTCAGACCCTGCATTTCCAATGTAAAGAGCTGCTTCAAATTATGCTCAGAAATCAAGGGTAAAATTGAAATAGAGTATTTATTATCAGACTATCTTCTGATATTAGATGCTTGTCTGAAGAAAAAAGAGGCAGATAGAATTCAGCGGGATTTATTTATTTACTTTGACAGTGAAGTTTCCATGCCTCACTCTAGCTAGCTGGGTTATAGCATTGTGTGAAGCAAGTAATTCATTTGATATCAAAATATTTCTAAGTTCAACAGAACTAAAAATTTTAGTAGAGAGGTTAAAAAAGTTACAACAGTTGGCATAACTGTACACAAAAGATCTAGAAGAACCACACTGTGATGTATATTTCAGTGTATACAAACCTGTTGTCTTAAGGTCTTAATAGGGTTCCTTTAGCATTTACTTTTATTGTTAAATTAGAAAAGCATGATTACTATTTAACAATTTTTTTCCTTTCCTGTTTCATTATAAAACATCTGACATTTGTTTGAAATAAAATTTCCCACCATAATAACACCAAAATAGTTACTATACTAGATCAGATTCAAAAAAGCAGGGAATTTCTGGAAGATTCTTTTTAAAGATTAGTGCTAATTTAATCAGGAGGTCTGTATATGTTATTTCTGAGTATCCTAGAGGTCCAGAGTATTGTTTGTGTAGCAACTTTGTCTGTAACATTAATCCAAATTATTTTATAGTTGGTCCTACAGTTTATGAGGCATTTTCTTTTTATAACTCTGTTCCCGTCAGCAATTATATTTTCTTCCTCTATTTTTTCCCCTTTAAACTGAAGCTCCACATGCTCTAAATAGTTCTTGTTGCACTGATTATCATGTTTATGTCCAAAATTAAATTTCTTACACTGAAAACATAATTTAAGCTTAGGTGAAAACATGAACACTTTCATACTTCTCTCCTGAATCACAAAATATATGCAGAGTTATAGTTTGGATTTTGATTGCACTGATGTGTCAACAATGTCATGACACACAACAAACAGAACAAAATCTATCAGTGTGAAGAAAAGATAATGTGGTAGAACATGGTCTTGTTGATGTTAAGGAGTACTTTGACTTTTTCTTTAGGTCCTATCATCTAGAGAAATTGGACTTCTCTTTTGATGCATTACTTGTTGGGCTCTCTCTTTGACATGTTTCTCCAAGAATAAAATTTAGCCTCTAGTGCCAGATGTTGAATGTGCTATGGTTCAAGAGAAGTACTGAGTATTATTTGGGTTTTGTCTTCAGGCATCTTGGCCTTCCTTTTCCATAAACTTTCTAAACCTAGTGCTTGCTATCAGAGACATTCCTTGGTCCCTTAAAGGAAATTTCTGTGCAAGTACAATAGTAGTCAGTTATCTTACTGGAAGGGTCTTTTTTATGTGTGGCCTGTTTTTTTTTTTGTTTTTTTTTTTTTTAAGATCTGCCACAATGAGGAAAGAAGCAAAATATTTTAAACTATAATTAAGCCAACTTTTACTTCCAGTAGAATTATACTGCTTGGTGAGTTTGGCTGGTTTATGCAGCCCTGGAATTGGTGAAGAATGTTGCAAGCAAAATCCGTATTTAACACCCAAATGTTGCTTACTTTCTCCAGGAATGCCTTTTGAAGTTATAGACACTGGTGTTTTCAGTGTGGTTGTTTCAGCTGCACCTACTTCCTTTGCCTTTGACTGACTAGTGGTGTTACAGATACTAGTCACATGAAATCCTTACTTCTGAGAACTGATGGATGCCAATTGCATTTGTATTTTGCACCATCTAACAAAGTGAGGAAATTATTCTTTTTATTGCCTTGTTTTCACTTCTGCAGGCTAAGCTCTAATTGTAAGTATTTAAACTTGCATTGGGTTTTCCGCTAAGCTAATTGATCTTGTGTGGGTCTCATTTCTGGCTGATATGCAGCTGTTGATATCCATTGGCCAAACTTATTAAGATATGATTCTATCTCTGGAACATAAAATATTTGTATAGTGTACAAAAGTATTCCTGTGTGAGCTCTTCAGTGGGGTAATATTATTTTTTTACCCTGTTGTTTATTTTCTTTACGTCCTTAAAATTCTGTGTGTAAACTGTGTGCTGCATGAGCAATATTATTACTATTTAATTTCTAGCTTCATTTTATGTTGAGATTCCGCAATGACAGAGAAAATTATTTGTTTATTTTGTAAGTTGGGAAGAGAAAAGAAAGACTGGTGGCATTCTCTATTGTATCACCTATCTAAATGGTTTGAACTCTGGGCTTGCTTATTAGAGTTCCTTTTGTTCACAGCAGAAAGGCAGACAAATGTGGTATAAAGACAGTCAACAAAGAATTTTGGAAAAATGGTTGGAGGTGCTGAGAAGGGAAGAAAACCATAGACCTTTCTGGAAAAAAAGGAGTGTGGTACATATATTAAAATATGCAGTTTAAATTCTCTATAAACATAAGTTGTAAAAACAGTTACCAATTATGTACTTATAAAAAGCTATTTTTTATTGTTCTCTAAACCTTTTATATGATGCATTGCCATCAGGATAAATTTCAGATATAAAATGTATCATAGTGCTATTTATAGAAAAACTTTTCCAGCAACTGAACTTTGCATGTGATCAATCTGGGGACAAAGGCCCAATGCTGTTTTTATACTGATCTTGCTTCACGGCCATATAATTGATGGAGGTGCTTGTGTTTCTAGATATTTATATAAAGAATTGTACCTTACTTTAAAAACAAAAAAGCCTTTCTCCATTCTAATTTCTTTTTCCACTCTCGTGGTCTCTCTGGCACTGCTACACTGTCTTTGACCTTATTCACTCCTTGGGTTTAAAACTGTGTGGTAATTTTTAGTAAATAAACTGGCTCAATTTTTTAATCTTGTCTGCACAGTCTGGCAGGGCTTTTGCCTCCTGATCTGTCTAGTTACCTTCTGTTGTGTCTTTTTATATATACCAGGAAAAAGAAAAAAAGCAATCCCTATCTTCTCACAAGCCTTTCCCCATTTCCCTTCTCCTCCCCACCTCCTACCCCTCCCCCAATTATATTCACTTATTTTATCTCAGTTTTATTCAGTCTTGAATCCTCCAGAGTTTAAGCTGGAATATGTTTCTGACATGCAGATGGTCTAACACATAATTCTCGTATTGTCAGCCTGTGCAATACTTTTGAATTCCTTGGCATTCATTTAGAAAACTGAAGCAAATGAGAAAAATTATTAATGAAATTATTAAATATTATCAATGAAAGGATTTACATGCAGAAAATAGCTGTTTCTAGTGTCTAAGATAATAAAAGTGTTTTGATAGGCCCTGTCTCTTTCTTCAAGTGATTCTTGGAAAAGCATCATAATAGCATGATTTTCGTGGAGTTGAGAACCTCCATCCTTCCACCATTTTTGTATGTACAGTTATGCTGGTAGATATTAAATACACAAGAGCACTTTTTTAATGTTTTGTGCAAATACATGAAGACCTTTACTTTCATGTTGTGAAAATGAGACCCAAAAATATCTGTATTCTGGTATAAACTGCAACAGTTTTATAATCCAAATGACATTCTGTCTGCTCTAGCACAGTTCCTACCCTCTGATGAAACCTTCAGCAATTCAGAAATAATCTGCTCTCATAACACAGGTAGTGCTTCTGTCTCATGTGTTGCTATCCAATCCTCAAAAAATATCTTAAAGCTGCAGACTAAAGCAGGCAAATGCGTATCAGTGTAGCAATGGAAGGAGAAAGACATGATAAATACATTCACCTTATATTCTAGTCAATAATTCATTTATGATGAACATCACTCCAAACTGCATCTGATATAGGTCGCTTAAAAAAGCCTCTCTTGAGAACTGCTTCTGAATATTTCAGTGATGATGACTAAGCTATATTTATAACAAAGGACAGTTTAAACCTGAAATTTTAAACAGAGTTCAGGATCAGGTGAATCCAGGCTGTGTGTGATTTAGGACTTACATGTTTGGAAAGTGCCCATGAATTAATGCCAGGTGACACATCTGCCAAACTGTATCCTGATGGATAAAGAATGTCTTCTCCCTAGTACTGTGTGCACTTGCAGAAGCCTGTGTAGGCCAATACTTGTTTTACTTTAAAGATAATAAGAGTTTAGAAATCATTGTGGTCATACTAATGATAAAACAATATGGCCATAACTATCCGTATTAACATCTATAATATTATGGAGATGTGCAAGTAAAGAAGGAACCCTTGGGAATAGAGAGGAAGCATCTGAAAAATACTTTGTGGTTCAAGCAAACCTTAAAGTAACTTTTCAACTCTGAAGCAAGCCATGTTAATGGACCCATAAGACAAATGAAATGACAGTTTTCCATTATTGAGCTCAATTACCACATTATATACCAGTATGTCTAAAGATACATTGACAAACGTTCTGCATGAGAAATTAATCAGCAGTACAATAGAAGAAATATTTTCTTGAAAGCTAGTGTAATTTTTAACTGATACTCTATGATTCAACATACCATTTCAAACTTTCTCTTGGAATCTTTTTTCTTACATTGTTCTTTCTCTTTCTTTTCCTTTTTCTTCCCCCTCCCCCCCCGAAAGTATGTTGAAACTCTTCAGTACTGGGCAGAGAGGATACAAAAATATGATGTGTGCTCTTCTTTGTGTTTTCACTGGAGGCAGGTGTGTTTCCTGGTCTTAATTGAATTTAGTATGCAAATTAGGATACACCTGCACTGGATAAAGATAAAAAGAATTAAGGAAGTACTGGTGGATTGCCTTTCTTCACAGGTTTTTTTGCAGAGCACCATCTGTAATCGTCTCATCATTTCTTGCTAGGTAGAATGTAGGTCTAATTAGATAGTTCTGTATCTAGCTGTGCCATGTGAGATGAGTGAAATGGGACAATCAAAGGGATACCTTGTAGACTAAGTCATTCCTAAACCATCAGAAGAGTGAGTAGAGGCTCTCCTTTTTAGGCAAAGAGACTTGGATAAAATTCATGAGCGATGGGGGAAGTGATGGAAATGTATAGAAAAGGAGCTGGTCAATGCAAGTATGTAACGCACGTTCTGCAGTTCATCTATGTATCAATAATCCTCCACTTCTAGTAGGCTGAGTTGCTTCAAAATGGAGTCATGGTGGCAGAATGGGCTAAAGATAATGTTTTACCTTCTTATGGGTAGTTTGATTTCTTCTGTTTGCCACTGAATACAGTGAGTCCCCCGAAAGACTGAGCAAAGTGTTTTTCCCCCCCTCGCCTTCCTAGGGTGAGAGGAAAATATGTGGGGCATTGATCAGATCTACATTAGACTATGGTTTCAGATGTGTTTACTTGTACTTTAGTATTGTGATAGTTAAAGGGAGCTAGAGTGTCCATCAGATTATGTGGAAATGGACTAGATATTTTAGGAACTGTAGTATGTATCAGCAGTGCCCATGTGATTTTAGTTCTGTATTTCCACTTTGTTGCTTCCAAGAAAACAGAAACAGGAATAAAGTGAATAGAAAAGGTAGACAGAACTGATACTTTTTGTAGGGGAAGCTTGAATATATGTTTAAATTGCTTTTTGTTGTTGCTGCTCTGAAATAAAGAGGGAAATAATACTTCAAGGATTTTCTGCAGATTACATTAACATCTACAGTTTATGTTAAGATTTTTAGAGCAGCCAAATTAAGAGCTGCAGTTCACCTAGGGAACAGAATCATTTCTCCACCCCTGTACTTGAACTAGAGATGGAAGGGAAGCTTTCTATTACTTTTTTATACCTTTGTTTTAGGTTAATTCTATTCACGGTGTAACCTAATTTGCATGAAGAACAGTTTTCCCCGAATCTATCTGTTGCATGGGAAAATGGATATTATTCATTCGAGTGCAGCTTAAACCTCCTGAGACTGAAAAATGTTTCTGTGCAACAAATAATACTTAACATGAGCACTTGAAGTCAATGGGAATTGGGAGTACTATGCTCCATTTAGAATGTGAATAGTGTTTCACAGGACTAGGACCTTGTTTCATTCGTATCCACCAGAAGAAAGAAAAATAGTTTGTATAACTCCATCTGTCATAGTCTGGCAGAGCTCAGTTGAGCTTTTGAAATTTTTCACTGCTTCATTATGAGGGCAGGTGGAGTTATTAAAAATGAAACATTTTTAATTACAAAATATCTTCTCCCCTCCAAATCCATATATGTGTTTTACGTATTTTTTTAGAATGGCAACTCAGATTGCCATCACTTCTCAGCATCCATTTGGAAGTGCTTCAGATTTGAAGAAATGTTAGGCCATGACTTTTCCCCCCCTCAATTTAGTCAGATGAATAGTGCAATTAAATGAGACTTTAAAAAAGAAAAGGGGAAAATTTGAGTTGTTTTTGGTTTTTTTAGAGTTCTGCTTCTCACTACCTATTGAGATTTCTTTGGATAAATAAATCAATTTATATCAGGCTTTGTAATGTAAGTTATTCCTATGCCAAATAGAGTAAGCTTTGACTAAAATAAAAATAATTCTTTAAAAGCAGAAATAATTGTTGCTGCTACTCAACTAACTGGAGTGAGAATTTTGCCTTTATAAATTTCCTGAAGTATTAGATTCTATGAATATTACTGGAAATATTTTTATTTTTACAATAGTACTTAAAGACAATTTGTAATCAGATCTGCATTTTATTATGGAAATCAATGGATATACTAATCAGTAGTATTTCTTTTAACATGGTACATAGTCCTGGCTCATGATGAATTATTATGTCTATTGGTAATATATTATTCAGTGAAGCTGTTTGTGGCTGTAACTATTCAAATTTGAGTTAAAGTGAAATTGTGATGAAAAGAGAGGGTGCAATCTCCCAGGCTTTAGTCACATGATGTATTGTATGGTTGGCTTGCTCACAGATATGCAGACTGAGGGAAACGGTCAGTAGCTATGACACACACTCTATTTTTCTCTTGGCTTTGGAGTATTTAGAGGAAAGTCAAAGTACAAAGCACCAGTGGGAAACTGCATGAATTTTCAGCACTGTTATAAGAAGAAGGGAAGGTACAGCCTGCTTAGTCTCCATCTTTATTCTGTATTGTCCTGTTATTCCACGCACATCTAAACTAGAGTTGCAATATCTTAATCTGACAGTTTCTTAGATCTGTATGAAAAACTGGGGGAAACCCCCCTGAATACTATTTATATGTGTATAAAAAGGTGTTTCTGTACGCTAACACTGTGTTTTCCACAGTGTGGAATAATGTGGTATTAGAAATCAGTCTGTGCAACTGATGCCTCTTTTTCAATGAAAGAGCCTACAATACCATGATTGGATATTTTGTACTCATTCTGTATGTGGCTGTTGAGGTGTGAGATTACTGTCTGTAATCTGACACTGTTTGTGTCAGATTACACCAGTTGCACCCAGACTTTATTCAGAACTGTGTGCTGCTCAGAGGGAGTAACTTTTATTCTGCTTTCTGGCTATATGTCTCATTTTTAGCAAATTTGAATACAGCATCTTTCCAGAAATAAACTTTTTTTTTTTTTCATAATAAAGGAGAATGCATAAAAGCTAGGTTTTATTCACGTGCATGTTATGATCACAGACAGTGCTTAGGAAAGACTTTGTTTTGCTCACCTAAAATAGCAAAAACTGATGTCAAAACTCACTTAAGGAGCTATAATATTTTTACGTCATTGTATAAAAACAAAAAAATTAAAAAACAAAGGACCACTTTTTTAATTATAAACTTCCATATGTCTTTTGTTTTAAAAGGGATGATGTAATGAATAGACATTTTTTGTCAAGGGAATGCATGGCAATAGAAAGACCAACTTTTCTTCAAATCTGCTAATTTTAAATCCTACTAAAATATGTGTGAAGACCTTTAGTAAGAATATATTATTCTGCAAGTGCAACAGCTATGATGAAGTGTCAGGGATTAGCTATATTTTTTAAGAATTACAGTGTATACAAGAAACATCTTGATACAGTCTCTGCAAATGTAATCCTGAGATATAGGTTAAATCCAATTAAATGAAGTGAGATACTTGTCTGTTTATAGTAAAGTTACACTGCAATGTTCACAAAATGTTTTTGTTTCCAAATCTCCTCTGAGCACGAGCAATAAACAAAAGTATTTCATTAAGACTTCTGCAAGAATTCCAAATCAGGTTTGTTTTGAGGAATGAAAGCAATCTGAAAATCTCTACAAGAAAAGCATTATGGCTGTGATATATGTAAAGGGTTGTAGAGCAATGAAAAGTTTTAGCAATAAATGCTGAAGCAAGAAGCAGATGGCTTTAGTCTTTCTCTGGAGAAAGAAATAAAACATATTCAAACCTGTGAAATTTCTCGTTTTCACTTTTCAAAATGAAATATGGGTAAATTTACCTAACAATTCTAAAAAACTTCAATAAGTATTTATTACTGCTTCTCTTATGTAAGATTTGCCTAATCATTAACTTCTGTATCTTATAGTTTGTTGCTAATATTCCTAGTTTGTACTATATCATACAGCAATATGATATGCTGTACTTTCTCAGGCATCCCAGAGAAGGGCTTAAGTTTGTGAAAGGTCCTTTTCTGACACATATGCAGACTGATGCAGTAGCAGAGGTGAGTTGGAACCAGTTGTGTGACAATGTGCAGTGTTATAGGCTGCAGAATATCCAAGACACAATATAGTACTTCACAGGCATTTCAAGTTGGATTTGCCTTAAAAATATGCTTGCTTGAACATATTGAATCATTTAGGGAGCTGATGACTTTTAAAGCTTGTTTCATGTTTATGAACCTTGTTGAACTGGGTCCATTGCCATTAACATTAAAAAATTGCATATAGATGTTGTTAATACCACCTAGTAGAGCTGAATGGACATTCTTAGTAGATGTTGAATTTGAACCTATTATCATCAAATCATTACAGAAATAAAAACAATATGAACAAAAAATACATTCCTATGAATCAGGGAGTTTATTATTATCCTCATTAACAAAAAAGGACAGCAACTTGGCAGTGGTATTTGCTATGTTCAGTACAGTAAAAACCCCCACAGTTCCCAGTGAAGTCAATGAAGATAAGGTCAGAGTAAATTAGCCTAAGGATTTGTAAGTCTTAGCTATAACTGGTGACTTGTTGCAATTTCTGTAAAACAACAAAAAATGCTCAGTTAACAAGCATAGCAACTATGTTGCAGTGTTTAAATCATCTTTGAGAAATGCTGTGAAAGTCCATTTCTTAAAACAGATCATACAAATGGGAAGAAATCTTGCATTTTATTTGTAGTGTTTGGGTGGACTGCAGTTTGCTAGGACTAACAGCATCTTCACAGTTAATCTTCATAATCTTCATACTCTTGATCACATTGATTTATTTGGGAACATTATTGTTTCAGAGAGAAATGCCTGGTGGTTTTGGCTAAGAGACCTGGATCCTTACCCTTCTTTCAGTGAATGCTTGATTTAAAATTTATTAAAAACCATATATATATAAAAATTTATATACATGATCTTTATGTCCCCAAAACGAGTCATGACAGGTCTTAAAACTAGGGCATGGCTAAATTCCTCTGTTTTCGCTAATGATTTTATGTTTCCTGGAAAGCAGATAGGTGTGAGCCGAGAGATTATGTCTCAGGCTTTGTAACACAGTAAGAGCACTCTTCAAGTTTAGAAGTGTGGATATGTGTCTCCTTGGGCAGGAAAGGATTGTGGTAATCCAGAGCACTGTATGTCTAACAGTTTAATAGACAGATGAAAAGGATGGTGGTCGTGTGACGCTTCATCCTTAATCCCAAATGCTAAAGACAGAACACAGGAAGAGTTCAGATTCACCTTCATGCTCAAAATTATCTGTGTTCAGGCTGTGGCTAGAGCCAGTCATTGAAGTCCCTATAAAACACTATAGCAATTTAGGTCACAAATATTAAATTGCATTTTAAACATTAAATTTACTTTACAGGTGAGTAAGCAAAGTCCACTTAGTTCTTTTATGTCTTTTATTTTATACTGTCTTGGAAGAGCTTGAATTATTGTAGATACAAAATAATGAATTACACAAACTAAGTGAGCATTATCTTAAGGAATATCATAAAATCAGTGGCAATGATAACTAAAAAAATTACCTGAGCATACAGATGAATCTGTGTAATCTGCCTTTCTAATTTCAGTGGATTATAACAGTGGTATACACTCTTCCCATACTTGAATTATTTTTAAATTTTCTTTTCATGTGTCCTCTTGTTGACTATTTGAGCCATTAAATAGTCCAGTCTTTCACACAGGCCATATGATGTCGTGGTGAATAGTAAAACTGGTGATTTGGCTAGGGGATGGCAGCCTGTTGCTCAGGACTTGGCTGGGCATCAGTCAGTCGGTGAGGAACTACATTGTGCATCACTTATTTTGTATATTCTTTTATCATTATTATTATTTCCCCTTCCTTTTCTATTAAACTCTTTATATCTCAACCCACATGTTTCTTTTTTTTTTTCTGATCCTCTTCGACATCCCACTGGTGGACTATTAGTGAGTGGCTGTATGATGTTTAGCTGCCTGATGGGTTAAACCACAACGGTATTGTCCTGAAGTATGTTAAGCTACGTTTCCATAATCCTTTATGAAATGAGGAAAAACTGTGGGAAAAGGATCATAACCTTAGCTTTGACACTTACTGCTTTTGACTATCTTTTACAGGAGTAGAGGGGGAAACTCTTCTCATTCGAGTGCAGCATCATCAATTTTATTTCTTGTCAAGCAGCATTGCAAAATAATTATCTGCAAAGAAGTTATAGTCCTCTGTGATATTTAAACAAATGAGAAATACTGAAGTAGGAAAAGTTGCTTATTGTTTTTTAAGATTGCCTTCTGCTGCAATATCAGAAATATTTGAAGTTGGAGACTGCTTCTCAGGAAAACATTTTTTTTTGTACATTTAAGGAATGCTTTTTTACCCTGGTAGCAGCTGCTCTTCTGTTTCTATCAAGTTCTACTGGAGGACTAGCTGTAGTCAGCTTGTGATCCATTGAGGCATAAACAATCTTCATAGCAGATTAGCTATTGTAGTTCACTGACCACAACTGTCACCCAGAGGAAATTGTTTAACACAGTGTAAATATTTGGTGTGCTCTTCATATAGCTGGGTGATTATTTTTTCTGTAAATAAGCTTGGTTTTTATGAAGAGTAAAGTTTTCATGCAGTGGTGATAGTGGTTAGAGTCTTGTCAAACATGTTTGGGGCTGTACTTTAGCTGAATTCTGGTAATTGTGAATTCAGAGCAACACTGCAAATATAGTATATGTATGTATTTGAATAACTTTCGTACTTCCTTAGGGTTACATTTTCTTCTCTTTCCTGAGATTTAACAAGTTGTATTCAGATACAGGGACACTGTATCAGCCACATCTGCTAAACATATTTAGATGTTTTCACCTCCCATAGAATCTGAAGAAACCTCACTGACTTCATTCCATATGTCTATTGTTACTCTAATGCTTCCTGGGTAACCACAGGAATTGAATAAAGAGAATCAGAGGAACTCAATAATAGCTGCAGCAATTCTGATCTCATTTTAAAATGATTTTGCAATTACTGTTGAAGAATAAGTCATTCAGCACTATTGGTTTTTTACTTCTGTGAGGCACTCTGATGCTGTTGTTTTGATGTGTCTTTGGACTGTTCATGCCATGCTGGAATGCTCAGAGGAGTGACTGAAGCTGTGATACAGAGAGAGAGCCCTGAAGTATTGGCAGGGCTAACATCATAGCACCCTTTCTTGATCATGCTATTCAAGATGATTGCAAGCTGCTGTAACTTTGGAGCTGATGGTGCTGGTCTATAGCTGTTCATCCCTCATCATCATTCTTGTTTGTCTGAAGAGAGTTGACATGTGTTGCACACTGTTTCTTTAAAGCAGCAGATTCCAAGTGGGGATTACAGTCTCAGTGAAAGGTTTGCACAGAGCTGTACTTAACAGCATGTGGGCTGAAAGTCTCATGTACCTCTGCTAGGCATGGGTGAGAGAATTTTGGCTACTGTAAAAGCAAACAAACCAAGCCACCCTCCTAGTTGCTATTGTTTTGATCGCACAACTAACTTTGGAAACAACAAGCCTGTGCTCAAAAGACAACCTGAACTACTTGGGTTTGTAGCCCCCACGCCAACCCTGCACATGTACAACCAGAAAAACAAAGACTTTGATTTCTGTTGGGCAGTCATATATAGAGGTTCATATTTAAAATTAAATTAGTTTTTTGTTTGTTTGTTTTCCCTCCCACTTCTAATTAACAGGTTAGAGCTAGAAGAGGAGATAAATGAGAATACTTCAGATATCATCTAATGGTCCTTTGTGCATCCAACTCAAACTAATTTTAACCCCCAGAAGTTGATTCCCTGAAAGTTATTAAAGGACGGAGCATACTATAAATTGATTGTTTCTTTAAGGAAAGGAAAAAAAAATAATTTAACAAAACCCCCGACAACCCACCCTTAAGGTACATAAATCATTATGAACAGACAAGGCCAAGAACCAACAGACAAGGTTCATATAGACATCATATAATCTGACCTTCTCAGCTTTTGTGAAAAGCATCAGATACTTCTGTTGCACAATTAAACTTTTTGTTGTTTTTTTCCTGTTCTAAGAAATTGTGGTCTCCCCCTGTGTTCCCAATGGAACAGTTTACAACCCTCCCACTCTTCCTTGCCCCCTGTCCCCTTGAAAACAGTTTGTAAGGAACCCAAACAAATTTCTATTAATTCATTATCCTTTGCTTCTGTTTGAAACAGTTCTTATTTAACAGTTCTCACCATGTTGTTTCAGGGGGAAATTCCATGTTACAATTGTAATAGTCTAATACCTTCTGCTTCCAGATGGTTTAATTTCACTGCCAGTCACACTTGAAAAGTACTGTCTCCTCCCTTTCCCTGGAGCCGGTATTTGTGTGGTTTTCTGTAGGGATGACTCGATGACTCCAGCAATGAGCCTCATAGTAGGAGAAAGAATAAGTCCCTGGCAACTACACCTCCCTAATTTATAGAAGCAAACTATTAAGTTGCTTCTAGACATATTGTGTGATTCTGTTTTCAGAGTGTCTCACTTTGTCAAGTGTTTCATTACCAGAAGGTGAACATGTGAGCTAAAAGAAATTAGTGTTGCCATTAATTTAGTTGCTACTTAAAAATAGAAGTGAGAATTGTATTAAATTCTTCATGCAGCCTCCTTTTTTTGATGAACTACTGAGTTTGGAAATGTCTTTGTAATTCAAAAAAAGAACACTAGCAAGAACTATCAGCCTGTATTTTATAAGATATGGTTTTCCTGATCTTTGGAAAATTACCACACCAATAATGCAGTTCTGCTAATGTGTAACTTTTATTCTCTTCTGGTAAAAATAGATATAATAGACTGTTTAGAAAGAATATATTGAAGCGTATAAAATATTTATTTTTAAAGTCTTAATAAAAGTAAAAATATTAAAATTATAGTCTATTTTGATGTATTTTCACATATTGAGATGTCTTAGAAAGTAGCACAGGGGAATATATAAGACCTGAAAGTATAAAACGGTAGGACAAAATGCAAGAAAAGATTCCCCCCTGCCCCCAAGCTATCAAAATTCATATTTATTTAGTACAGAAAATATGACTAATTTGTGCATCTGGTAACTTTAAGGGTTTTTTAAAAAAATCATTTCCTGATGAATTATCATTTAAAGTACAGGTAGAGGCCAAATGACCTGATTTCACATATGTTGCATTACCGCTATGTTGCTCTTCAGATTTCAGGGAATTCAATTCCACCTGGAGGTAAACAATGCCAATGGCAGATACTGTGGACCACATCCATCCTCTATGTAATTCTTTTGAAGTGTACAAATTATACCACAAGGAACCCAATGCCTTGAAGGTATTTTTTAGTAAAATATATTTTAGAGGCAGCTTTGCTGGCACAACAAAAATGCGATGAAGTAAAATACTTATTACATACACCTATTAATCCTCATGGAGATATTATAGGAATATTCTGTTTTCTTTGAACAGAAAGTACTACATTTTTCCTCTACTCAGAACTACAGCTTTTTTTTTCATTTCAATTCATTGCTGATCTAGTAGAAAGATAACATTTGGATATTAGAATGTGATAAGTGAAGTAATGTCAAACTAGAAATTCTTATGGCAGCATTGGTGACTGAAGTAGGGTGGATGTACTTGTGGTTTTGCCCACTGTCTCAGAACAGCAGTTCAACTAGATACTTTCCTGTCTGAGAAATCCTTTATTCAGATACCTTTGTATATATAAATATGTGTGTATAAACAGCAGTGTAATCATTTGAGCTGTCAGAGCCACTTGGTATCAAAGTACCATGATGTGTAGATTGTGCCTACTCACCTGTTGGCTAAGGCTACAGCAGATACTAACTTCAACAAATCTTCAAGTGCAAACTGTTTTCTTTTTCAGAATTTGTGGTATGTCAGTGTGATAGCAGACTTTAATATCTTTGTAGACAGACAAGTGTAATGTGTCAGTTTCAAACATCTTAGGAAAGCAGAAGCTAGCCTAACCTTCATGGTGCCTCAAGCATGCAATCCTCCAGTCTGGTTACGAAAAGTTTGCTGGGAGACTTAGGCTTATGATATTGATCAGAGATTGTGTCAAAAATACCAAGTTTTCCTTAAGGTTGACATTGAATGTGCTCTCTTATAAGGATCTTGTTTACTACTAAAGGAAGCCATTTTCTTTCAGAAACCAAATTTGATCAATAATAATGGATTTGCATGATTGAAAATCCCATTCTGACTTAATAGCAGTGCGGCTGCATTATAAATGTCGTAAATCAATCTGTTAAAATTAACTAGAGCCACCAGTTGTTTCATGCTACAGTGTGGCTATTTTAACACAAGGCTGAAGAGATTGAGCCTGGCTTTAAGCTCCTTGTGAAACCAAGGCCTATAAAACTTTAACATTGTACACTTAATAGCTTGTTTAGATAGTTGTAAATGGAAATGTCATGGCAGATTACCTTGCCTAGAACAAGTTTTTGCTGTTTGTAAAGGACGTTGGAAGCCAAAACTTGTTGAGCTTCCCATCCTAATCACCTCGTTCCTTTTGAAAAATTATTTCAGAAGGAAATGAGCAGCAATTAATGCAGAGAAAGTGATTACCTGGTTCGGAAAAAGTATTGACACCAGCAGATGGTTTTGTTTACAGCTTTTCACTGATCAGTTACTGGTGAAGTAGACACCAAAAAACAGGGTCTGTGCATACAATATGGTTCTGTAAAGAGATAGGCTTCCTTATTAGTGATGCCAGACTGTGAGATTTAAAAACTATTGTACTGACTCACCTAGCCCAGTGAGGCAGGTGCAAAACTGTGAATGGTAAGGATACTATTACTATTACTATTCTTTCTGTCTTTGTAATTCTTTATAATTCTATTTGCTGTTAAGTAATGAGATGATATAGACAAAGACAACCTCAGCATCTCATTCCTGAATGTTCAGCTTAAAACTCTAGTCCATCACTTCCATATAAAAGTTAATAATATTTTATCTTGTGCTTTTCTCTTATCTGGTTTGGTTTTCCTAGGAATCTGCTGGAAGGAAAGGTAAAGGAGAAATATCTGCCTGCATGGCTGTTACATGAAGCCACCTGCATTCCTAATAGTTACTTTTAATATATGTATGTATGTATGTATTTATGTGTACACATACATATGTATACATGCATGAAAACATAGTATATAAATATTTATGGGTTTAGTGGAGAATTTTGAAGTCATTCCAAAGCACAGGAAAACCATGGCAACATGGTTATTTAATTTCATTTTGTACAAAGTTGTAAATAGATTTGATATTTATTGTTAGGTTAGCCTAATGTGACTCCTTCCTGTCAGTGAATTTAAAAAAAAAATGAAAAGGATATAAAGCCATTCCTATACTGTTTTTTGCTTCTTAAATATGGGAGACTTAATAAACTCTTTCTGTATTTGACTGCTCACCAAAGAATCTCTTTTTCTGCTATTAAATAAAACAAATGCTACTAAGAGCTTTATTATGTACTTCTTTCTTCATCCAATGTGGTTTGAAACACATTTGAGAAAAAAAAAAGGAAGAAAAGAGGAATTTTATTTTTTTAAATTGTTTTTAAATCCTTGGCATCCTTTCAGGTGATAAGCTTTTTTTCATTGTTTCTTGGCTCTCAGAAACTTGCAAAATGGACTTAAGTCAGTGAACTTCTGTGTATTAGAGTCTGAAAGGAGATAAAAGAATTCAGAAGAGTTTGATCACTGTAGGAGAAAAATCAGCTCCCTTTTTTTTTTCCTACTTACAACGTATGCAACAGATGGCAAGATTCGACAAATAAAACCATGATATATATGTCGTCTGTTTATGAATTAGTTATGCTTGATTATTGCTCAATTTCCATGTAATTGGGCTTTAGTTAAGGTCTTTCTAATGTCTGTAGAAGTACAATTTATCAACAGAGGTGGCTTAATGTGGACAGGGACACTTACCTAGCATGCATCTTCTGGGCCATTCTAATTGTGCAATGATACTTGCACAGCAGGCAACTTACGCTTTCATTGACCTTGGCAGTATTGCAGGGATAATTCTTCTTCCACAAGAGTGAAGTTGGTACTAAACAATGTCTTGAATCTATTAGGAATAAGTATGCTTCCCTTAGCCATCTGGAATGTGTATTTGTTTGAACATGTTTTACTGCCCTAGTGCAACAAAACAAAAATTAAAGCAGAACCCTCTGTGTTGTAGGCTACCTTTTGTCTCTTCCCACACACAGAATTTTCATACACTGATGAGTTCTATTAATTGTCTGTGATATTTGTTCTGAAATTCCAGAACAAATTGATTGTTTTTTTCTTTTTTAACTGGGTTTTGAAAGCTTCAACCAGCTTTGTTTAAGGTCGTATCTTCAGCTGCATTCTATTTCTTGGCCTGCATCCGTGCAAATCACCTCTAACTTTCTGGTTCAGGCAGACAATTAAAAAAAATCTAGGTGTAGCCTGAACTAACATTTTTTGAGTAGGAGAGCTGTACACAAAGTGAAAAGTGGCATTTGCTCAGCCAGTATGCTTCACATCTGCTCCCCTCTCATCTACCTGGGGAACATAGAAGCCTCTTTCTCTGAAACTGACTCTCCCACAAGGTATCAACTCCAGAGAGGAAAGGGGGTTCTTAGACCTGGCTATTCCTTCACCTTGACTATGTTGAAATGCTTTGGAGTAAGAATCATGGTATGCATTTTAAAACTGGGAAGAAATTTTTTTTTTTTTTACCTGTCATCCTATTATTTTGGTTTTCTTTGGGAATTTTGTGTGTGTTTTAAAGTCACTTGAGACCTAATTATATGAAACTGCTTCAGCTTATCTGAGTATTATTTTCCATGTGATGGGGGAAACAATAACCTTTGTTACTACTTTTGAACTATATGGTGTAAGACACTGGGAAAACATGAAGGTGTTCATTAAGATGTTTCAGAAGGGAAAGGTAAATATTTGATGCCAATGTAGTCAACTAATATTAAATTTTTTATCTTGAGAAAAATACTCAGTAAAATAAATCCACTTTCAATACATTTAACTGAAAGAATAAAAATAGAAACCTATCTTGAAAGTTACATATGCTAATAGTCCTAATGCAGAGAAATGGTTCATACCTTATTGCCTAAGTGACTAGATTCAAAGGAGAAGAACAGCATGTGGATTTAATTTGTTTTGGGCCACATTTTACCAGAACAACAATTGGAAGAAGTCTGTTTCATCTTCACCTGACTTCTATATTGTAGTTATAGGCTATTAAAGTACCTTTCTTCATCACCGCTGTGACTGAAGTGAGATGTAATAATTCTAGGGTATATGGTGTTTCAAATATAACTAGAAGATATTAGCAATTATGTATAATGAAATTATTCTTTCATAGTAATGAGAAAATATTTTGTATTTTACACGATATTTACCTGATTTCCAGTTGTGGATAGCCTTTGATCCTCAGTGTATTCCTGTAGTTTACAGGCAGAATGAGGTGAGATACATAACCTGTATAGGTCATAAAGCCTGTATTCTGTTTCCAGAATGGAGAGGATATTGTGCCTCTGAAAGTATTGAGAAAATTTGTATAGAGAGCAAAAGACATACTAGCCTTTGCTGCTTCCTTCTAACCTCATGCACAGTACAAAACAGTGGGAGGTTCAGAGAAATGGCAGTCACTGCAATGGAAAATTCCAGAAGCAGATGGTAAATATTTAATAAGAATGAAGTAAGAAGAGTAGGATCAATGTCATCAGATAGCTACTAAGTTTTAATTGAGTTCGTTGTGAAAATTCGGTTTCTTAGCTATTTTGCAGTGAAAGTGTAATAGAGGTTAAAAAGCATTTAGTAGGCAGACAGCGGTTATAAAAAAATTAGGACTGGTTTAGAGTGTAGTTTTTAGCAGCTGTTGTAGGTTATATCATGAGCGTGTTTGATTTTGGCATTAGAGATTATACAGGTAGTCGCACAAATTTTTCTTCTTACAGCAATTTAAAAAATGTCGTAGCTTCTTAGAATTTTTTGCTTCTTGCCTCCCAAGCTTAATGTACCCACCATGGCTTATTGGCTCCTTTCCTACATCCTCACCCTAACTGCAGCTAAACTGAGGACCTGCTCCACTGGAGTATAACAGCATTTGTTAGCTGGGACAGTAGTTCCAGAGGAATCTGCATTGACCTTGTGTATAAAGCTTCTAGATCAGGAGAGCATTTATGAATTTATTAGGAGACAGGAGTTCTTACCTGATCAGAGGAAAAACAGCTGTTGTGCCAGTGGAGAAGTCCCTGCTTTGCACTGCTGTATTGGGAGTTCATGTCATCTATGAAGGCAAGATACCATCCTTTTTCTGTTTGTAGTTCTAAACAAGGTACCATTGTTGTTTGCTTGTTTAGGGCTATTTGGGTTTGTTTGGTTGGTTTGTGTGTTTGTTGTTTGTTTTAATTTTTAAATGAATTAAAACTATATTCCTTGTTCTGGTGTGTTACCATTTTTAATTTAACTGCCTGATAACATACTGCAGCATGTCCTGGACCTGCCTACGGTGTCATTATACTGTTTGTTCAAAATAATGGTCTTAGTAGAACTACTAGATTCACGAAATGTGCGTTGTCATCAGAAACTTTTGAGATGCTAAAGAAAGTTATGTCTTCTCAGTTTAATTTACAAGATCAACCTGATATTATATACCTTGTAGTAAATGAGACAGAAACATATATATATGGTAGAAAAATGTTTCCTGAAATACATAACTTTTACCCATTCCAAGCAGTTGTCATATGTAAAAGCACAGCAGAAAAATGCTTAGGAACACTTCTGCTGTTTTCAGTTATTTATGGCTCAGCATCAATAACTTAGAAACTAATTTGTCCAGTAATGAACTCTCTCTCTATTGCTGAGGTAAATAACAAATTGTATTATAATATTCAACACCAGCTACTTGTTTCAGTCTTTGAGGATGTTGCTGTGAATAGTGTTTGTCTCCGAAATTATTTAAACTGATGAATATTACATATGGCTTGATCTTAGAACAGTGGAACACAAGATCTGACAGGTTAAAATGCATTCCATACAGCTGAAGACTAATAGAGGTTAAGGGGGTTTGTGTGTTGCAATTTTCTTCACACAACTGTAATATGGTAGTCAAGCTACAAATAGTACGTCTCTTAAAACAAATTGCTTGTGTGAGCAGTATTAGGATAGCACACAAATAAAAAGCCTAGGAAACACCCTTTTTTCTTTCCTCTATGCAGCAATGCAGAAGCATAAAAGATTGCAGACAGATCATTTAAGTCCTTAATTAAATACTGTCTAAAAAGATAAAATCTATTTTTTCTATATTGTTATATAGGAAAAATTTTCCCTCAGAAAAAAAAAATCATCTGTGCTTTTGTCTTTGCCAAGATCTCGGTAATAAACTTAAAGCTTCTGCAATTTCACACTTTAACCTGTTTTCTACTATATCTTTTAATACAACATGTACATATGTACAGCAATACAACATGTGCATATGTAGTTTACCAAAAGAATATAACACTTCAGTTCCAATCATAAAGGGTCAACACACAGCTTTTTTATCTATTCCTTAAACAGTCAATTCTTTGTTAATTTTGGGTGGATTAACTGGTTTGTAGAGAACCATGCTGCAGATGCAATGACATCAAGCTTATGTCGTGTTGCCAGGACAATTAGGTCAGATTCAGCATTGTGCAAATCTGGCCATGATGCCTTCAAGATCAAATTAAGTCTGGAATAGTCTTACTGCTTTACCATGGCATGAGAACGGAACTAGTAAAACCTTCAAACCTGCAAACTTGCTTGCTTACAACTAGTCATTTCTACTGAGTAGCATATTTTAAGTCTATTTTGAGGGAATACAGAGACACTTTTTTTAATATCCTAATTTTTAGAATTTTTTTATAATTTTTGCTGGTAAGTCACTAGGTATTGATAATATTTGAACTACAGTAATATTTGAACTACAGTAGTTTCATGTATGAGGTTTTTTTGTTTATGTGAACTTAATAATTTTTGTGTTTAACATGTGTCGCATATATTTAAGTGTTCCTTGCAACTGCCAGTCTTGAGATCACCATGTGGTTTAAATTTATTGATCTTTTCATCTGTAAAAGTACAGTTATCAGAAAGAAACACAAGTGAAAATTTCTGTAGATTTAAATCACTGCAACTTTAGTCCCTGTCCTGAAAACAAACATTATATTTTAGGAATCATAAAGGCAGAGAGGAAAGATGAGAAAGAGAAAGAGGAAACAGGAGTACTTGGGAAGATTTTGAGCAATTTGAACTGAAATTAGAAAATGACTGTGTTGTGTAAACCTTTAGAGAATTTGTCACTGAATTCAGTCCCATATTAAACATCTCAGCCCCCTGTGCAATGCATAACATAGAATGAGAAGAATGAGTTCTTGAACAATTAGCAGACAGCAACAGTCAATCAGCTACTGAATTAGCTGATAAGAAATTCAAAGGGTATTACTGAGACTTTAATCTCAGACTCCTTTAAGAGCCTGAATGCCTGAGCTGAAAGAAGAAAATGCTGCTTTTAAAGAGCTATGGGTTTTAGCCCTTTGCAATGGTTAGGCTCTATCAATATTAGGATTCCCTCCCACTGATTAAAGAATATTATATGTTTTTCACTAGCTTAAGTGTTACACTGTAGCTTTGTGAGTTTCTAGGTATTGGCTATGTAGATTTTTGTGTGTAAGGTAGCTAATGTCTCTGTTTCCATGATATGCTTTCCTGTACTGAGATCTACATGCACAGAGAAACATTTTTATGGTAGTGAAAATATTTCTGAAAATAGCAATGCAAATAGAAATTTCCAATACACCTCAGACATTGCATGAAAGAATATAAGCAATTGTTGTGATATATATGGTGGTATATGGTATGCTATCTATTTTCCTGCATATAGAAAAATGGTGGACATGGAAATACCAAGGATTATCTATTTCTCTTCCTCCTCTTTAATTCCTTTTAAATTGGAAGCCGATGCTGCAATTAATAAAAATCTAGAAATCTTCAACACTTTATTCCTTAGAATCTAAACAAATGTGGGTACTGTCTATGTGATAAAATCAGCAAATCCTTCACAATGCTTTTTCCTTTCCTTCTCAACTAACACTGCTTTATAAACTGATATTTTGGGTGTGCCTCAGACTGTGATTTGAAGAATTGTACCAGTTGTGATATTAAATAAGATAGTGGCAGTGTTTTTCAGTGAAGGATTTAAGAATCTTTGTTCCACTTTCCATATTGCTTTAGAATGGAACTTAAAAGCTGTTAAAATAGGAAGTGCTGAGCAAGCACAATTTTTTTTTTTTTTCAGAATTTGTTCTTTTCCAGAGGCCATTTAACAGAAATGCAGTTTTGAATTCAAAACTATCCATTCTCACAGAAAATAATTTTTTGGGTTGAAAACAGATTTAGATCTTTGTTGAACTATTTCCATAAATGCAGCTTGTAAATGTCAAAGTTTAACTACAAGATTTTTTCCTACTAACAGAAGATCACAATCAAATTTTTTAGGAACAGCTAATGGCTTGGGGCATTCTCCTTTTGAGATAACCAGTTTGGGATGTTGCTGGTAAACCTAGTTTCTTTAGAGAGTACTAAATATTTGCTCTTTGAAAATTCTTTTCCTTGTGAAATGTGATACAAGTCCCACTTTGGTTAAAACTTTGATACAGGTCTACTCTCTGTATTTAATGGTGCAAGGGTATAATTCCTTCCTACACAGCAAACAAAAGCAAAAGAAACACAACAAAACAAACAAACCAACCCCACCACCTTTTAAAAATCACCGCTGGGATTAACATTTCTTTCCAGAGAGCTCCTACATCTTGACTGTTATGTGGAAGATATTCCAAGGTACCTGTAGTCCAACGTATTCAAAGATGCTGAAACAATTTTATTAGGCAGGAAAGAAGTATCATGAAAAATATTGAGCAACAGTGCCTCTAAGAGGATTCATATGCAATAGATTTCACCAAAATGTATAGGTTCTGTGAGGAAATGCCCTATTTGTTGCACAAGGTTACTGTGTCCTACTCAAGCATGTCAAAAGTACAGGAAAATTTTTGACTAATGAATCTGCCAATTTTTCTCCTCCAGCAGTAGCTGTGATATATACTGTACACAGAACAGCATTTCCAGTTTGTTTGAGAGGTGTTCTTTGAGAATGATCAATGAGTTTATAAAAAATTAGGCCTTTGAATCGTGGTAGAAGTTGTAGTGACCAGATTACAATACTGTGAATCCCTTTGCCACAGCATAGCAGTGTTCTGAAACCAGAATAATTCTTGGAAATTCTCCTCCTCTCTCCAGGTTTCTGTTTCAGTATTTTTAGGTTTAATGGTCATGCTTAGCATGTCAAAATACAGTCACTACTAATTACTAACTACTACAAACTCTGACTTGACTGGTGGAGAGAAAACAACATTCCTTGGTGTGCTATAGGCTACACAATGATCCCTTCTTGTAGACAATTCATCGAATGATAGTGAGAGAATTATGCTGACTGAAGTCACTGTTGACCTGGCACCAACTGTGTTTTAAAATGCAAGTAACAGCCTGAAAGCATAATTTAGGTTTTTCTAATATACTAGTTTGCTTATGTACTATTATTTGCATGTAAGTGCTGCAGATAAAACCAAAGCACCTACTGAGTGAAAACTTTGCAAATGTTACATGGTACATATGCTTATATAATTTGAGACTTACTACCTTTAAGGTATGTGCAATCTCAACTTGCTCATAGTTTTGCAATTCAGTAATTGAACAAAGCCACAGCATTTAAGAATGTGCTTAAGACAAAAAGCCACCAAGAAAATAATTATAGAAATTTACATATCCCTCCCCCTTTAAAATGTTTCTGATAAATGAGTTCATGAATATTTAATATGCAGAGCACCTGTACTGATGTTTGTGAAACAAGGTTTGGTTATCTGTCGTAGTGTGTGTGCCTCATCAGAATATAATAAAGTAACCAAAGAAATAATAAAGCTAATTTAAAGGGTGATCATGTGTTACTTTTGCAAAGCCACCAGTTTTCCTGATTATCATAACTCCTTGCATGTGGGATGCTGGATCTGTCAGCTTTATAAATATTTGTGCTTTGGGATATTGGGGGAAATAGCTGAGCTTTGGCTTGTAGAGTTGCTGTCCTATCAACATTTTTCTCCTGAGTGGTTTCCATCTAACTTATGAAATGCAAGACTGGAAAGCTTGATAATGATAATGGTATTTCTCTGTTAATTGCAACATGATTGATTATTTGTCTGCTTTTGGCATGACAAAGAAGGATTGTATCTCTACTGTTGTGCTGTAAGCATGATAACGCCATTGCTAGTTTTAATAAAAAAGTTGTCTGGGAAAGAACAAGTCCTTCTTTAGTAAAGAATGTTCGATGGATAGTTAGAACAAACAATAAACACATTTCATGAAACGATAATCAGTATTATTTTGTGTTGGGAGTTTAGTAAAACTTTTTCTCTTCTCCCTTGAAAGTGGAAGCTATGGAAAGCATGGATTTGATGTGACTTGCCTATTTTTTTTTTCCTATGCTTGTGAAAAGGGATAATAGACATGATAGAAATATATCTGTACAGCTTTTAGAAGAGAGATTTTCATTTCAAATGTGTACTGCTTATACATCTAAAGGGTCTGTGTGTTGACTGCAGTTGTGTTGGAATGGGATAATGAGATGGGACTATTTTGTTCATATTGACATTTGCAGACTCCATGAATTAGCTCCAGATGCAGAGTACCAGTTACTAAGCTGGACATTAAGTTCCTTTTGTAAAACATAAGAACTTTGTGATCTCATGTATAATAGTAATACCAATCAAAAATTCTCTGTAAAGCCAATTCCCAGTATGCTTTATAGAAGGTAATTATTGGGTAGAAGATGCATTATGGATGAGAACATAAATAAACCAATACCTGTAATAGCACATTTTGCTGTTCTACAGACTACATTAGGTGGTCCCACTCCCCAAAGACTAGCCATTCTCACCTCTTGATTATAAAACTGTCCATATTAGTCACCGTTTTGCACACTCTTCTCTGTTTTTTTCTTGTGTTTGTAATGAAGCAAAAAACCATCTGTGTTTTACCTTTTCCATCTTATTTAACTATTGTTGTATTTCCTGTCTTTATATACTGTTGATGAAATATTTAATCTTTCTTACTGCTTTCACCACTGTTCTCCTAAGTCTTGTATTTTTGCAGGAAGTCTTTGACACTCTATTGACATGCTGGCCTTTAGTTTTCAAAGTAGTTTCAGTGATGAAATCCAGCTGATGAAAAATTCTGAGTGTTCAGTGCTTTTATGTCTTGCTCTTATCAGTTTGACATTGAAGACACCTTATCAATGACCTTGTCTTGATTTGGTTTTATCAAGCTATAATTTTCAGAGATATTTGGGTGTCAATATGAGTGAGCATCCAGGAATAGATCTACAAAAGTGTATCATATCACTCAAAAGCTTGTTTGGGAGCCTGTGTCTGTGGAATATACCTTTTATTGTGTCTGAGCTATTTATGCCTCTCTCCATACAATTATCTGCTGAAAAGAAAAATTCACAGACGACAGCATCCTGAGTGAAACTGCACTGAGTTTGTTGGTAGGAAATAACTGAAATGTCACAGACGTGTTCATCTACTAGAGGATTCACCACCTTGAATTAAGCACTTTATCCCCATCTTTCAATACATGGATAGAGAAAAAGATGCATTCTTCTCTTTTTTTTTCAGTAGTCAAATTGTCAGAGCATGTAAATTCCTTTTTGGGAGTTCTAGTTTCCTCTCTCTGTCAAGCTCTTGGTCCATATGTTGTTGATTGGAGTACTTATTTTGAGAAGGAAGATGAGGGTTTCAGTGGCTGCTTTAAATCACAGGATTGTAGATTAGGTTGGATTGGGTAAGCTGATCTAGGTCTTGGGCAATTGCAAAAACTATGAGTACATATCTACATAGACAGCTGATTAAACATTTTCCAGAATTTAGAGCTGCATAAGGCGTAGCAGGATCTTTTGAAGTTCCCGATATTGTATATTTTTATGATGGCGATATATGAAACTTGTTTTGGGAAGCGTATATGTATATGTAGTTTGGCAAGATTTTTCTTTATTTTATTTCAGAAGACATTTGGTCACGGAAATCAGATTTTCTTCTACAAATCTGTTGCTGTTCTTCAGGAAATTAGAGTAAATGCAGACAGGAAATCTTTAATTCTGAGATAATTCACTGAATTTTACAATTTATGGACATAGTAATAAAAATCTTAAGTCAATGTAATACCAACATCGATTATTCTCATTATCAGATATATTATCAAAGAATCATGGTAACTCAAGACATGGTCATATTTCATACCAATCAAGGACATGTTGGGTTTGGTTTTTTTTGTTTTTAAGGGGACAGAAGCCCTAAGTATTGAAGTTTGCCATATGTAATTATTCCTACTTAAGGAGTAGGAAACTCCATCTAATTTTCATTTACTTGAACTCACTGAGGTACGGTCTTCAAAGAATTGATCATTTTGTTCTGAAACTTCAGCTGCATGAGAGACAACTGATATGCCAGGTGGCTGTTTATATTCAGAGGTAAATAAACAGGCCGGAGAAATGAGCCTATGTGGAAACTCAGGAAGTCCAGTGATTTTCAATACCAAGTCCTGCAACTGGGGAAGATGAACCCCACGCACCAGGAGAGACTCTGTACTGACTATCTGGAAAATAGCTCTGCAGAAAAGAACTTGGGAGTCCTGGCAGACAAGCTGAACATGAACCAGCAACATACCCTTGTGGCAAAGGTGGCCAAACACCTACTTATCTTTGGGCACAACATTGTCAGTGGGTTGAGGGAGATGATCCTTCCTTCTCCTCAGCACTGGTGAGGCACATCTGTAGTGCTGTGTCCAGGTCTGTGGTCACCAGCACAGGGAGAAATGTACACACTGAAATCAGAGCAGAAAAGTACAGCAGAGATGATAAGCACGTTGTGAGCATCTGTCACATGAGAAGACACTGAGAGAGCTTGAATGGTTTAGCCTGGAGAAAGGGTGGCTCAGGAGTGCCTTAGGAAACTGTGTGAATACCTGATTAGAGGAAGTGAAGATGACAGGCTCATACACTTCTCAGTGGTATCCTGTGAAAGGACAGAGACAGTGGGAATTAATTGAAAGACAGGAAATCCTACTGAAACACAAAAAACTTATTGTGAGAGTGATCAAACACTGGAACCATTTAATCAAAGACTGTGAAGCCTCCATCCTTGGAGATATTCAAAACCTGACTGGATATGACCCTGAACAACCTGCAGTAGGTGACTATGCTCTGAGTAGGTGCGTTAGAATGTATGACCTGCAGAGGTGTCTTCCTACTTAAGCAGTTCTGTGATTCTGTGAATATATGCGTTGTGGTTGCTGCCTGGACTGACAGTTCTTTAAACTTTGCATCTTCAAAAATTTGTGTGCTGGCTGACAGAAAACTTAACTGAGTAGAAATGAGCCTGTGTTACAGGTCCCTCTGACTCAAAGTTTCAAACTGAGAACTAAGGAGTAACAGTTAACTTTGGACTGTGAGAGGATTGAGGTTCAACCCATATGGGTGTGGGTATTTTTATGAGGTCAATTGAGTGCATACTGTCTCAGTGTTTAATCCTGGTTGGTATTAACTTCCATTCTGCATATGTCTACATTTTGTTGACTGTTCTATCTTAACTGTAAGTTTTGCAAGGCAAAAAATTTTTCCTGTTGTATAATGCCTTGCATTTTCAGACCTCAGTCTTTTGATTCTGTCTCTTTTCGCATCTGATACAGACAATCATCAATATGTTCAGGCTTCTGCTTTTGTATATAATTATGAGGCTACTTACGTAGCAGATGTGTAAACTCCTATACATGTCCCGCAATTTGGATGTGCTTTGGGTGTATAAGAATTTTAAATACTAGGTTTGATTTCCAAGTGACTCCTGCCAATGTAACAATTAGTAGTAGCTGTAAGATTATAACTACCAGTAATTTTGAAAATTACTTTGAAAACCAAAAAATACTAAGAGCTGCCCAAAAACAAGCAACCCCCCCCACCATTGCAAACACAACTGACCAATGAAAAAAAGCCAAAACCCATGTCATAAAAAAGTTTGTTTTACTGCAGCTAATAGTTGAAAATCTCTGCAATTTACAGAGATTCAAAATCCTGCATTTACAGAATGCAGAAAAGAATGTCGTGCTTCTGTAATAATGTATGACTCACCATGGTGGGGTTTTTTATTGCTCTTCTATGTCTCAGGTCTCACACATATGCAGACATATACACAAACATTCAGACCAGGAGTACTAGCACAACTACTAAACGTGCTGCACCATGCACACAGTTATAAGAGTAACTTGGTGTGCCTGTCTTGCAATTATCTGATTGTGCTTCTTCAGCAGTTAAGTCAATTCATCAGCATCAGTCCCTTGGGTGAGATTGACAGCTTCAGGATCCATGTGTAAAACTGAAATGTTTGCTTCTACTAGAAGGGATTGGTGCTTTTGGCCTGTTTCCCCCACATCAGACTTTTAGGTTTCTCTCAGCAGAAGTTATATCTAGAGGGCAACATTTTGATTTCATGTAATTGTGAGAAGTTATATCTTTAAAAATAAAATGTTTTTAGATTCACAATTGCTAGGTGTGAATTTGTCCCTTTCCACACACAGACTCCAAAGCAAGGTGTGGGTAGTCATTCAAAATTTGGCTAATATTCATATATCCTGTGTACATGTTAACATAATTTTTGGCAAACAGTGTTTCTAAACCAGAATAAAAATAGAAAGAAAAAGACAAAAAGAAAAAGGGAACTTCTCCTTAGTTAAGACTTTCCAATTAATATTACTATTTTACGATAAGGGATTATGCCTACTCCTCAGGCTTGATGCCAGTAAGAATATTTCCATGTCAGTGGACTTCAGGACTAATTTGCTGTGATTATCAGGGAATTACTTTGTCAGCCTTCCTGTTCACTTTTACAAGGACAGACCTGTTAATTCCAACTCATTTACTTTATGTGGAATGAAAGGTGAATTCAACAAAAGTGGTCATAAGCCTCAAGGTTTTACTAGTAACAGTTGATGTTAGTTCTACATACTGTACTCATAGGATAAAACATCTAACTGTGCTGTAAAAATGTCAGGATGCTTAATTCATCAAACAAGGGTACTATTGCACTGCAGCAAAGGAAATGCTTATAGCCAAGTGCACACTGGGTTTTTCAGCCAAGAGATACAGCAGAAGCATTAAATCAGAAGGTTGTCTTAAAAGCGTCTTCTACAGACATCAACACAGTAAGACAGAGTGCTCCCTTAGAATTTTGAAGGCAGTGGTACACAGGCAGAGCAACCAACTACATGATGTATGTTTCAGATTAAAAACAGAGGTTATGAAGCAGGGAAAACATTTAAGAGCACAGATTAGTTTCTGCTGTGTTTAGACTTACATGTGACACAAGAGAAATTCAGGCTGAAATGGAGATGAACTATTTTTTGAGTTGTCAGCTCTTTTTAAATTGACTGTAATTATTCATCTAAGTAGCCCTTTTCTTTAAAATGATGATACTTTGCAATACTGATATTCTTTATCTGCTGATTATCACTTTCCAATGTTTTATAATTAATCTTTTTTAAAAAGAAAACCCCTACTTTTCTGGTTTAAACAATTTACAGCTCATACATATATTATATGTAGATATATATTATGCAGATGTTAGTGGAATGTATTTTATATAATTAATATCTTATTTGTGTGATCTGGAATATATATTTTGAACGATTTAGAATTTCAGTAGTCACTTACTTCAAATACTGAGACAAAATATGGAGAAAGAGAGAAAAGTGTATTCAATTTAGTGCTTATATTTTGAAAGCACTTACAGTTAGGTTACTTACAGTGGTATATTTCCCCCATACTAAAATGCATAAGAAGAGATGCATGTTTTATAATTGCAACAGTGATCACCTGAATTGACAAATTAATCACATATTTGAGCTTTAAGACATAAATTATGGAAGCTCTTATTTTGAAAGTTTAATTTTAGTACGAATTGATGACTGTAAATAAAAAATTGGAATTTAAAATTAGACTAAAATATTGGTTATGTGCCATATTTTTATTTTTATTGTTATTGAAGCCTTCAAAAAGGCTGTGTATAATCATGAACACAATCCAATTTTTTATAAAAATCTAATTTGCAGCAGAATTAATTAATCTGTGTTTTGTTTAGCTGAGGTTAAACCTATCTGCAGTTTGTGTTACGAAGGAAGACATTTCAGTAAAAAAATTCATCTTTGTGTAGGTTTTGGGGTTTCAGTTTTGTTTGTTTAGGCAAAATAAAAATTTCTCTCTGTCTGAAATGATTTTATTTTGTTTTCTTCGAAGTCGTCATCATATGATCATAGAAATATAGAATAGTTTGAACTGGAAGAGGCAATTAAAGGTCATCAAGATCAACTGCCCTTCAGTGACTAGAGACATCTTCAACTAGATCAGGTTCCTCAGAGCCCCATCCAACCTGACCTTGAATGTTTTCAGGGATGGGGTATCTACCACCTCTCTGGCCAACCTTTTCCAGTGTTTCACTGCACCCATCGTGAAAAACATCTTCCTTTGTCCTGGTTTCAGCTGGGATAGAATTAATTTTCTTCTTAGTAGCTGATACAGTGCTGTTTTGGATTTAGTGTGAGAATAATGTTGATAACACACTGATGGTTTAGTTGTTGTTGATCAGTGCTTACTCGTAAGTCAAGGACTTTCCAGTTTCCCATGCTCTGCCAGCGAGCAGGTGCACAAGAAGCTGGGAGGAAACATGGCCAGGACAATTGACACAAACTGGCCAAAGGAATATTCCATACCATAGAATGTCATGCTCAGTATATAAACCGGTGAAGTTGTCCAGGAGGGGCTGATTGCTGCCCAGGGATGGTCTGGCTATTGGTCAGTGGGAGGTGAGCAACTTTTTGTTTGTCACTTGTTTTTCGTGGGGTTTATTCCTCTTTCTCTCTCATTATCACTATTAATATTATTAGTAGTATTAGTAGTGGTATTTCAATTATTAATCTGTTCTTATCTCCTTTTTTTTGATTGTCCTGCTCATGCCAGCAGGGAGAGAATGGGGAAAGGGGAAGCGAGCAAGTGGCTGAGTGGTACTTAGTTGTCAACTGAGGTTAAACCACAACATCCTTCTATCTAATCTAAATACATGATGCATATGGAGGGAAAAAACCCAAATAGGAATCTTCATTCTGAAGCAAGTGGTGCTGAGCTGAACAGCTGAGCAGAACAGCTGGGCAAAGATTTTGTGTATATTTCAGTTGCTATGCTAGGTATAAGTTGAGAGAATATAGCAAGAAATTCAGAAAGTTAATGGTAATAGTTTTTTCCATGTGAAATCCTTGATGGATGGTTTAAAATATTAAAATGGCAAGCAACCTATTCCATGAGGTAACTAAAAGCCTTCCTGAAAGCATGACCAACTTAATGCAATTTGTTCATGGTGTTGTCCAGTCAAACCTCAAGCATATACAATAATGGAGATTTTACAACCTGTACATTAACATGCTCCAATATTTGACTCCCCTCACTGTGACTTGTTTTTTTTCTGATATCCAGTTGAAATTTCCCTTTCTGCATGTTCTGTCCTTTGCTTCCTGTTTTTTTTTGTTTTTTTTTATGTACGTCTGCTAAAGCAATCTGTCTCTATTTTCTCCATATTCCCCGTTGCGTAGTTGTGGCATCCCACCCTTAAGGGGAAGGGAGCACTCAAGATTCATAGGTGCTTATGATCAAAAAGAACAACAAAGTCAGAGGGTCTGCAAAAGCTTGACCCCCATATCTTCTAGGCTTTTACAGTAGTTGAAGTGAAGATCTGCTCCTGATCTTCACTTTTTAAGGCTAGATTAACCAAAGTCTTTAAGTCTCTCCTCTTGTATCACATGCTTTGGTCCCCTAATCATCTTGGTGCCTCTTCTGAGACAAAATAGTAAATGAGTGTCTGTCCTGTACTAAGGAACCAGAAATCAGGCTTTTTGTTTGATGCTGAGTAGCAGAAATTATTACTTCTCTCAACGTACTATTGATGCTTTTAGTGGTAAAGACAGGTATGTGGCTGACCCTCCTTGCTGCAAGGGTATACTGATGTTCTGGCTCAACTTGTCCAGCAATACCCAACCTACTACAGAATTAAGTGAATACATCTTAAAAATAAAATGGAAGCTAAATATTCTATTTTAAGTAGAAACAGAATGTTATAGCTGGAAGCAACTGCTTGTATTAACTGTATGAGGACAGAAAATTTCTATCCTGTTAGACACAGGACTAATGTGACCCTATCTGTAGTAATGTGTGCTTGACTAATAATCTATGACTGGGAAATGTAACTGAAGTTGTAAAAATCACAGAAAAAAATAGAAGTATGAACAAAGGAGTACAAAACATGACTAAGAGCAGGAGAAATAAGGGACCTGTAAAAAAACAGAGAAGAGGATATTGGTAGTTGCAAGTGTTTGAATTGCAGGGATTGTTGGGGCATCTTATGTAATTATGTGACATATTAATTATCTTTTACCATTAGGTGGTAGTATAATAGCAGATATACTAAAAATAATTAAAATAAATGTGTTTACTTTATAAATTTAAATTATATAAAATATAAATTATGTTGCTAGTGTTTTTACTTTCATATGTTGATATTTTATTTACAATGCTATTAGTAATAGGACCTATATTGGTGCTTCACTATTCTCTTAAAATCCTTTATAATAAAAACATTTTTCAGCAAATGATAGATGAGAGGGAAGATTACAGAGTTTTAATAATTCTAAAGTGATCTGAATAGGGATCTCATAATACCCTGGGCATAAGTACGTATATACTGGCTCTACTGTGAGCAGTGTTAGCATATGCAATTCCTGAAGATCAGAAGAAAGTACTGGAGTAGGAAAGCCTGAACAGGAGGTGGATGAGCACATTTTCAATAAAGGATTCTCGTATCATAGGAAAGTCTCTAGAAAACTGGTTATAAATCCCTAGCTTATATCTTACCTCCACTATCTGTTTATATCAGTCTTTGTGAAAGACGTAGCCAACTAATGTTTTCTTTATAGTGTGATTTGAATTACATAAAGTCTGAATAAAGTGTTTCGAGTTTTGCTTTGGCCCCAGGAGTTGGTAAAGAATATTGGTTGTCTTTATTACTGAGTGGAAATAATATAATGACATTGAATTTGTCTTAATATTATATTTAGCATTCACCTACAATAGAGCCACTTATTACATTGGAGTAATACTTTTTCCCTTTTGGATTTAATCTTTTGTGCTACTTTTGACTTCAGACTGGATAGAATCTTTTCATTGTAGTATTCTTTTTGCAAGCTCCCCACTCTGCCTCATGCCCATAAAATGTTGTAGATTTGGAATGAGTTCTTTATTTTTACTTATCTCTCTTTTATTGTCCAAGAAAAAGGTGCATTTAAAATGTTAAATCTGTGGCTCAGTTTTGTTATAATCTTGGTTATTTATCATCTCAGGTCTGCGCACAGGTCATCTATTTTTAACTTCAGAAGCCCTTTTCCTGATTTGTTATAATACAGTTTTTTATTCTCTTCACATGCTTTTTATATGATTCCAGGCTTCCAGTGGTGTTTTATATCTTTGTACAATTAGTGGATGTTCTGGAACATAGCGGTATGGTTTTGACTTGATTATTAGTGCTTAGGTGATGAATCATGTTTTCTGTAGCAATCTTGTCTGATTTTATTAAACAGACTATACTATCTTGTTTGTTTTGCTCTGTTTTTCTAATGTACATACACCCACCCCTCCTCCCCCCTTAAGCAGTTTATGCTCTTTGCTCATTTGTTTGCTTTATTCTAGTCGCTTGTGAAGTGCAGGAGCGTATCCCAAACATGTTCTCATTCTTATGAAGGTTTTGGTAGTCCTTACTTGACTCAGATTATTGCTTTCTGATCCACAGTTTGAATCTGAGATGTGAAGCTGAAATTATTATTTTCATTCGGTAACAAAGACAAATCAATGTCTTAAGATATACCTGTCATGGGAAACTCAACTGCATCATATTCACTGTGTATCTTGGAATATATTGAAAAGAGCAAGGCTTTCTACATCTATAAGAGATGATTCAGGGATCAGCAAGCTTCTCAGGCATATACTAACCTTATGGATTAAGTGCATAATGTTTAGCTTCACAAAAAATGTTCAATAAAAATAGAACTACCGGATTGGGTTCAGAACTCTAGCTGAAAATCTTTTTGTCATGTTGCCTATTTGAAGATAATAAACAAACAAATTAAGAAAAAGCACAGCAGTTGTTGTTGTTAGAGGTATACTACTAAATATTTTTCTGAATAAATGGAAAATGAATATCGTGGAAAAAGAAAAAATCAAAGAAGTTCTAAAGTATAAAAAAATGTAGTTCTTGTTGAACAGCCAGAGACCCCTTACTTGATATTGTACAGTAATAGACTGATAAAGAGGGAAATGTGTGAAAAATGATGGCACTGTCATAGAGACAAGATCATGTTCTGTAGCACCTTTTTTTTTTCTTTATACAGGAGTTTACATAGTTATATCAGCATAATTTTTACACCTATCCATGCTAATATGTGTTATTTAACTTCCCTGGGGTGCTTTGTTGGTTTTTTTCTTCTTCTAACATAGATGCCCATTATCTATATATACTGTTGCTAATCTAAGTATTTTTGAGTATACCTTAAGTTTTTAACTGGAATGACGCAGTCTTTATTACAAGATAAAATCAGCTGTTTTTGAAATTAAGGACTTGTGTTCTTCCAGAATATATTCAGAAATAACTTATGCATGCACTTTCATTTCTGTTCTATGTGAACTGATCTGTGCCAGAATTTGACATGGCAGATCTAGTATTTCTTGTCAGCTTGTCTAATCTCATCTAGTGTGTTTCCTACCTTGAAAATCTTGAATTAGTTGCAATTCCTCAATCACTTCCAACATCAGTATCTGATACCATTTCATTAATATTCATTAAAAGTTTTACTGCTTCCTGATTTAGGCTTTTATTCTTCATGCTTTCTAAAAAGTAGGACCATGCTGTGTAGAATCTACAAAAATATGTAAAAAATATTTTCTGAGTGAAGTTTACTGAATTCCTATGGTTTTTTTCAGAATGTTCAGAAACTTTCTCCCACTCCACTCCTAAACTGAATCTATATACTCAAAAGTGGGAAGTACCTGTATGAAAACATTTTGCAAGCCATTAAATGCTTCTCTTATTCAAACTCTACTGTATGAGTACTGCTTTACAGCATAGGTTTCACCAATACTCTTTTAAAAGATCATTTGCATCAGGCCACATGACAGAAATAAAATCTGTTTAAATCCAATTTGTTTAACCACATAATAAGCTTTCATACATATTCTTATTCAATTAATCTGTTATCTCTTCTTTAATAAATTTACCTGTATAACAATCAGCAAGGATTTTATATGTTGCTTTGCAGTGTTTGCCTTACCCCACATAGTAAAGTTAAATTGTTTTTAAGAAACAAGAATAGACTTTCCCCACTGGAATTCTATTGTGAACTATGTCCTTTGGAAGATGGTTATAGTTGGATGACTTACAAATTAGTATTTCGCTTGCTGCAGGCTGATTTAAAGTTTAGCATTATTGGAAAAATGTGTGCAACAAACTTCTTACTCTCAGATTTCTTCCTGCTTTGTGGCTATTAAATTTGTCTTTAAGGGTAAAGTAATCATGATTTACAATCTCTTTTTTTCCCTCCATTACCGTATTTAAGCTCAGCAAAATGTGGGTGTTTTTTCTCCTCCTCAAATGAAAATGAACTTTTTATAAAGGCAGAATCTTGAGAGTGATGTATGCAAGATGAACTGAGATAAAATTTTCAAAATGCATTCAGAGTAGAACAAATGAGGCTGTGCAATTTTATAGTACAGCATTTTGCTCAGAGAGGTTGCAGAGTATCCCGCCTTGGAGATATTCAAAAGCTATATGGATATCTTTCGGGACAACCAGCTCTAGATGGCCCTGCTTGAGCAGGGAGATAAGACAAGATGAACTCCAGAGGTCCTTCCAACCTTAGCCAACTTCTGTGATTTTGGCAGTTCTTTGATCATTACTAGGTGGCAGAGTATCAGGTTGTTTCTTCATATCACTCATCTGTCTTACTGAATGGTGAAAGAATCTTATTATTATCAGTTTCACATTGCCTTCGTATTGATAAATGAGTGTTGTGACACTTTGTATAATTTAATGCAAAGGGGTCATGTAAACAGGGGAAAGACGGTAGATTCCTAAATCCAAAATGCTAAAAAGATATCTTAAATATTCTTATTATCTTATATTTGTGACAACACTCTTTGTAAAAATTTTGATTATGATCTGATTATGAATATCTTTGGAAACAATCACTCTTACAGTATAACACAACACATTGTCGTCAACCTGGCTGTAAAAGCTAGGTCAGTGCCCAACAGTAGTTGCTTTGGCCTTAAACTATGTCATTTGTAAAGCCAAGAGATCAAGGACTTTAAAACACATCTGCCTCTGTTCCCTTTTCACTATTTTAAATACAAGCATTTGGCACATCCGTGGTCTTGATTTTCACTTCTAGGAACTTATTTCTGTAAATCTTCCTGTTTATCTTATTTGCTGTGGAGGTTCTGTTTGTTAGTTTGGGTTTTTTTCCCCAGTATTGTGCATGGGAGTGCAACATGTCATCTATCACTTTTAGGAAATAGTACACACCTTAGACAAGGTGATGCTGAGCATTATTCTAGGAATGTGATGCTTGGGGATATGATTCCCAAAGGGAATCTCATCTACTTAGAGGGGAATCTGAAAATTGCTTCAGTTTCAGGTAAATTTTATCAGAAGTCATCTAATATTCAAGTTGCTTCTGGGGAGAATACATGCAGCTATCTTGTTAAAGATAAGACCCTATATGATTTTTAGTTCAGTGTTTTAGAAGTGTTACAGGTATATAATGTAATGTTTCTAAATTGATGTCTAAACTATCTTTTTCTGTGTCCTGTGTTTTAAACTGAAATTTAAATTCTGGACAAGCAGAGATAAATGTTATCTTTTTTTCCCCCACCCTTGATAATCCTATTTTTTTTGCATCCTGTTGTTAAGAAAGATAGTAAAACTTCAGCCATTTAGTAATAAAGTAGAAAGGGAACAGAAATAGAAAAAAATCAGGGATTCGGGAGTCAAGAAACAGACCTGAAAAAAAATCCACTGCTTTATAACAAAATAAATTATACATAGTGTGTTATTATTGTGCATTATGAATTGTTCCAGTTTGAAAAGCTTTCTTGTGGATGAAGCAGTTCATTACACAAAACCCATGAATTTATGTCTCACTTCATGAACCGCTTCACACCAATTTTACCTCACTAAGTTTCCACTGGACTTTGTGGAATTATTCTCAGTGTACACAAATGTAAATGAGGATACAATCAGACCTTGTGACTGAGTCTTGTTCTTGCAGAGTGAAGCTATCTACAAACTCAAGAATTCAAGGAGAATAGTATTTATCTGCTGTAGCTGCAGTTCTTCAATATCGCAGATTTCAATAGGAAAAAATCAAAGCATCATTGCACTATAGTCTGGTAAACCTGAAGGTACAGCGGTTATTGCAATCTATCACCATGATCCCACTAAAACTGTTCTAGAAGGCTAAATAGTTATTTTGCTATCCAGTCCTGTGAAGACTTTTATACAAAAAAACAATGGTTATAGAAAAAACTTTTACCTAGTTTACTTGCTGAAAAAGACTGCACATGAAGGCTTTTTGCTGTATTCTTTGTGTAACACGTAACACAGTGGGATTCTAATTCTACCTGAAAACAAAGTAATACACTAGTATTAGTACTGCATATTATAAAGAGATAGCACGGGTTCTGTATACTGTTCACATTATATGTAATTTTGTATCCCTAGTCTTAAGGTGCTTTTTTTTCCCCAGTTCCTTTAATATGGATGTGTGATGTGAATATTACTATTTTTAAAAATTTCTTCTCCCTTTTCTTTTGCTGTAAGGATATACACTAGGACAATGTTAATAATTAGAAGATGAGAAACAAACTTTGCCAGGACAGATTGAGAGACTCTTGATGAATCAGAACCTGCTTTTTATAAATATAATCCTTGTGTTATGAGCTCCTTTGCTTGTGAAAATCAGTAGAAATGATTTCCATCTCCATTCATGATCCACTCTTCACTGGTTTATCCTTCTTATTTTCTGGATCTGCTTTCTAAAAATGCCACAGGGCCCAGATAAAATGAAACAATTTATTTATTCATTTTTTTCCTCTGACTGAATTTCTGGCACCCAATTCCTGGTTTTAATTTTAACTGCCTTTGTATCACTTTGAGCATGCAACATAAAGAAGCAAATATATATTCCTTCATGGGCTGAGAAATTCAGAACCTCAACAGCTGTTTCTCATGTTTTTGGTATAGATTTCAAGCTTTCGGGCTCTGGGTCATAGGAGTCAACAAAAGAAGGTTAAGTCAGTCCCTGCATTCTTATGAAGTTTAGAGAGAATGTTTGTGTGACTCTGAAGGGAGATAAGTGCTATTATGAGAAATAGATGCAAGAAGCTGCATTGGTTGCAGATGTTTATGAGCTAACCAAACACAAAAATCTTGAAAATACATTGACAGGCCTGAACTGTAGAAAAAATTCATGAAGTCCTATTCAGGACTGATCTAGAAACCTTTTTTTTTTTCCTTCTGACTATTTCCTTCTTTGCATCAATTGTTGGTTGTACATTTTTCCTTGGAGGCTGTAGGCTTTTTGAAATCAATATATTTAATACAAAAATCAGCAGAAAAACACCTTGAGGGAACAAGAAGTGTGTGTGTGTGCGTTTATGTTTATATATATGCAATACTTGTATGTATATGTAGATATTTTGCAGTAAAAAAAGGTTGCTCATGTGATAAATCTGTCAACTGGGAGCTTTCTACAAAGCAATTGGGATGTGAGGAAGGCTTGAAATATTATAATTTTCAGTTGTATTCTGTTTAAACACTAAAATGGCTGTGTTCTTGTCTACATTTTTTTATTTGTAGAGGTTCCAACTGACAATTTTTTGGTGAGTCATCATGCTACCCAGGAAAGATATGCTCTGGAGTGGAGTTAACCTTAGTGATATGACTATGGTGAACATCTGGAAGAATATAGCCTTTGAAACTAATGGGAAAGAATCTACCCTGTGTTTAAGCATGTAACTCTCGATCTCCATTGGAGGAAGTGTCTTTTCTGTAGACAAGAAGAAATCAAAATAAGGCACTGGGATTAAAAGTAGAGGTCTTGGAGAACATACTTGTAGAGTAACTAAGGTGATGATATTTTCTGTAAAGTGAATTTAAATGATAATAAGGTACCTGACTTTGGGTAAGGAAATATGTTTTTTATTAGATAGTTGACTGACCATTATAGAATAAAATTCATGAGATTAAAAAATAATACTTGTAAAAACCCATAAAACAACATTTTAAAGATACACCAATAAAACCAGAACAAAAACTACCCCGAGACAAACCAGCAGCTGAAATTGGCTTCATTAATATCAAGAAGAAACAACTCCATAGTTAAAGCTTCTGTTTTGAGTGTATTTTCTCTGTTTATTCCAGTGTCTTTCAAAATGAAAAGTTCTGTCTGTAGTCAATCAGTTAAATATACAGAGAAAATAATTATTCACTCAGACTAAGAGAGCTACAGTTTCTAGTTATAGAAAGAGTGCTAAATAACAGTTCACATCCTCTGTCATTGTTCTATGGACAGTAAGTCACAAGCAGATTTCACTGACATCTCAGTGATAAACATTGCATAGGCTATGAAGTTTCCCAGGTTTCTGTGGGGATTCTTTACAGTACATGTTGACTTTTTATTGACAGTCACATCAAATGTATAATGGAAATGTAAACCTGCAGAGGGAAAAATGAGACTGTTTTTGAAATTTAGTGTTACCTAGTCTGTATAAGAAATAAGTATTGGAATTCAGATCTAAGAAAAGAAAATTTTCTTCCTTTTCATGGTAATTTGTTATGTTTACCACTAGTATCATTTCTACCACTGCCTATTACCATCAAGTGGGGCTCCCCCCCACCATCTACCCCTCTACTTTTGAGACCAGTGTTGTGTAAGTTCAGAGTACAAGGGTAATGGCTTTCAAGCGGAAGGGACATGCTGAGCAGGAGAGGTAGCATTTGTTAACAAGTTGAGCTGCTATGTAATGACATGTTAGATGAAAAAACTTCCTATTTCCTTTGCTTCTTTCCTTCACCACCCTCTTCCTCCCTGGAAATCCTGGATGAACAAACATGGCACAAGGTGGTGTTGTTCCTGCTGTGTACATGGTTTACCTCCTGCCCTGGAGTCTATTAACTCCTGATAATGACAAGCACAAGTGGAAGCTGGTGATTGACGATACTCAGCACCTGCCCCATCTGCTAGGCAGATGGCTGTACATATGAATTTATTACTGCATTGATAAAGGACCTGCTCTGTAGATAGGGAGTTGCAGATGACAAGGTGGGGAAAAGGTGAAGGGACAACATCTGCACCATGACATACCAATGTGGGTTTTATGTTTTTTTCCTGCCCCCACAATCCCTCTGGTGCTCCATTCATATGGTATATTGTGTCTATTTTTTAGCATTATGGAGTTTTTACTTTTCTTTTTTTCTTCTTTTTTTTTCCTTTTTAATTTTATCTTCATGTCCAATAATGTGTTTCACCTCCTTAATAGACTGCTTAAAGTTGAAAAAGCAGTCTCTCCTGCTTGTTTTTATTTTATATCCTGCCTTTTCATTTCAAGAACGGAGAAAAGCCTGAATATTGAAAGTTTCTGGCACCTTTTTACATTTTGTGTTACTTTTGAGATATGTAGATATTGTTTATGGAGAAAGGAAGGAAGAAAACTTGGCAGAGGGGCTCAGGTCATGCCATAGAGAGTAAATGAAGCATTGTTTTTACTCCATGGGACAAACGTTGAGCTGCTGGATCTGCATCTTAGTAGAACATTGCAAAACAGACACAGTAGGGGGTAAGAAACTAAGCTTTATGCAACTTCAAATAATTTACTGACAAGCAAAGCTGTAGATGCTATGCCCATTAATGAGATGTTTGCTATTTAAAATTCCTTCCTTTCATGAAGTTACGCCTTTGTGCACAGACATCTATGTTTTGTCCTCTTATTTACAATTTGTCTGCTGAACTAAATTGAGAAATCCATATTTATAGTTCCCATGAAGTTTCTAAAGCACAATTACTGTATTAAAAAGCAAAATATTAAGAATGCAGTTTTCATATAGGTAAGTTTTATGGCTAAGATGTTTCATAACATTTGTTTATCATTTCCTCATTTCTAAAATGACCCAGACACTGGAGTCTTTTATTTTTGTGCTGCCTATTTTTAAAAGTTTATGAATTATCATAGTTTGGCTTGCCAGATAACAGAATAGTGTCAAAATACAAAAATCAGATAAAATGAGAAACAAACTTGCTAAATAGATAGTAATGATTATTCAGTAACAACTCTTTGCCTGTGACATGCTATTCAGTGGTAATACAGCAGTCTATTGCTTTTTTCTGGTATATAAATGTTGGCTACTGGACAGAATAAAAAGCAACATTTATGCTCAAAGAAGATGAATGTGTCCAACAAAGGTAACATCTCATGTCTGAAGAGCAGAGTGTTGTCTCATATGTTTCTTTAAAAGGGAAAATTATTCTTGCTGCTACCGATGTTATTGCATGCTGCTGATGGCAGCAAGCAAATTTGCTGAATTGTTGGTCAGTTGTGACCCTCCTTCAAGTAAGCATAACTCCACTGGTCAGTGAACCTCTGTGCATGTCAGATTGTGTGAGAAAGAGGTAACTGCCAGCTCCAGGCTTGCTGCTCACTTAGTTTATGAGCAATTTTGTGCATCTGTAGCATTTTGGTTTTCCTGTTCTCCGGTTCTGCTCTCTGCAAATCCCTCCCCAGCCTGGCATTTCTCTGTATGAAAAAAAAAAAAAAAAAAAGAAGGAATTTGCAGATTGTAAATTGGCTTTAATATATGTGTATATATATATATGTATACACACAAACACACACATATATATTAATTTATAAAATATCACTGGAAAAGTGCAGAGTTTGAGATGTATGATGTTTAATGACTCAGACGTAGAATATGAAATTCTATGGGATTACATATGGTTTATGAAGGTAACAAAGATACTATGGCCCTATGAAAGACAAGGACTGTTTTATTTATATTTATTTTACTGTTTCCTGGTAACGTAACCATGGTATAATCAAAGTTTTTCTTTTAATTATTGAACAAAGGTACTGAAACTCTATCAAAGGTCCAGTATACTCCTCTGGTTCTAGATATGCTTCAGCATTTATTCATCTGGCAGGGTGCGTTTTTGTTCTATCACACTAAAAAATCAGCCAGCAACATAATATTTGTGCTGTTTCATTAAAGTGATATTGCCCTAAGTATTTAGGCATACATTTGGCGATTAATGATTTTCAAATTAGTTGGGGAATGTTCAAATGATCAGTGATCTTATATGATGCAATATTTGTTTAAATTAGGAGTCACTGTAGAATAGGCTGCTCTGTTAGCACAAGGGAATTTTAGTGTTTTGGATTGATCTTTTCAAGGACATCATGCACCTAGAAATACTTATAGAAATGTACATAATGTGATCACTACTGTATGGGAATATATTCTTCCACAATAAGTTAAGATATGAATGGACAAATTAGGTACAGATTTAATACAGAAATTATTTTTGTTTGTTCTTAACCATAGTGATATTGACATTTTAATATAGTTTAAGTATTCCGTGTAAAAATGAAAAGTTCTGCAAAAATATGCAAAACCATTTTACATCTCTACATCTTGAAACTGGAATTCCTCTGTGCTAGTTTAGTAGACTGAAAAAACCTCAAATCAATAATCCTAAACTATTATTGCAAGCTCAAAATGAATGAAACGGAAGCTTAAACAAAGTGAATTATGCAGCATTTATCTGAGCTTTTATTAAGTGCTATAGATGTGTTCAATTTCACCTTTTGTCTGAGAGAAAAACCCAGTTCTATTGAAGTGAGTTCAGAAGCCTTTCTTCTCTGTGTTTGCTTTTAGAGACATGGTCTGTGGGGATGGTAAATGGATTTGACAGAAGAGAAGTGTTTCAAAGCCTGTTCACAGGTAGAATTGTTTTAGATTCTTATGAGGAGAAAACATCCCTCTATTTTCTTTATAGAAAGGCATTAAGATACGTTAGCATTAATCTATTTGGAGCAAGTTATCCATCCAGCTGTAAGACGACTGCCAGTTCTCACTGAAAATACGTTTCATGGCATTAAGTAGGTGATACAGAGTTTTGCTTCTTTACAAGCAGGGTGTATATTGATTCTTTGAAAAGAAATTTGCATAGAGGTGAAGGAAAATCATTATTACTTGGTGAGGTAAGAGACAGGCTTTATGGAAAAAGCTATTCCACAGTATTAGTTGGCAATCATTGATTAGTTATAAAGCTGGTCACATCCATGACAATATCACTCTATAATTACTTTTGTAGACACAGAAAATAGCCCAGACATTCCAGGAATATGCAGGCAACTCTTGGTACTTTGTACTCTGAAGCTGATGGACTACCAATTAGTTTATTATAAATTAAAGGATATCATAGACCTTATGTGGCAATTTGATTTTTTTTACAGCTGATAAAATACATAGTTCATTCAAGATCAAAGTCAATCTATGTTTCAGTCTATATTGCTTGCGTTAATTTTATATTTAAAATTCTTTGAGGTTTTTGTAAATTTTCAATGTTTATTGAGGATTGCAGCATGATGTTTTAGTTTTCACATCTGTGGAGTTATGCTTATGTGTATTGTTATTTTTTGCCATTTTTTATTACTAAATAATATCATCGTAAGTTCAATCACAATTGATTGTCATGATCTCTAAAATGGAGCTTTTGAGACTGATTTCTTTTTGATCATTGCTGACTAGACAAGGTATTTCAGATGCTGCCATACCTTTAAAATTCCTGACTTAGAATAGTAGACCCTCATCTATACAATGTCAAACATGATGAGAGATCCTGACAGGAATAAGGGACTGAATTGTATTCCAGACTGTGAATCTAATTCCAGGAATAAGTATAACAGGATCTCCCTTTTAATAAATAAATGAGAAACATGCCTTTTCTATGAATTTATATTTAGAGTTCTGTAACTCAAACATCAAGAGAAGTAAACCTTTGTTGATAAACAAATTTTAGATTTGCTGGTACTTAAAAATATTTCTGCAGTCTCTCTCTCATGAGAGTATACAGGATTAGGCATAGTAAATGGTGTGCAAGAATTATTTTGAGAAACATAATAAACAACTTGTAGCTGATGAAAAGCACATTTTTTTTGAGTTCTACTTAAAACTAGAATTGCAATTCAATTAATTTAATTTCATCTTGCAGAAGAATTATTTGTTCAATTTTTTTGTTTGTTTTTTTTTGTTTGTTTGTTTGTTTGTTTTTGTTTTTGAAGCTAATCATGAAACCTGCAATTTCTTCTTGTGTCATTTAAAAAACAAAGTTTGATTAAATAAGTTGTAAAGCACACTTATGAACTTGTTTAAAAGATTAGTCTATTACTGAAAACTTTAATCAGAGATGAAAATTTCACTGAAATCTACTGAGACTATTCTGTGCTCTATAGCTAATTTTCCTTAGTATATTAGCATTTTCTTATGTTAACAAAGTACCTGTAAACAAAATGAATAGGTGTATCCAGTAAATGGACAAATGTCCAGATACTGTGGAAAAGGATCTCTAGTTTGTAATGGATTTTAATGTGAAATCTTTGAATCTACCAAGGTTCATCAGATTACATTCCTCAATAACTGAATAGCATGCAAGTTAGATCAATCATCCAGTTTCAGTGAAGGTCTTGTTATGATTAGTGGACTTTTATTTATTGAGTGGAATTTGGGTATCTAATGTGGAATTTCAGAAAATCTTACTAAAGTGCCAAAATTTGTTCCACAGAATATACTTTTAATGATAAAATGTACGGCTGTAAATTGCATTTACTAAAAGGAAAATAAAATCCAAATAAGTGTCATAAACATATGCTTTTTCCAACTCCAATTTATTGATTTTTAAATAAATTAACTATGTCCTAATTTTTTTAAAAAATAGCAAAACAGTAGAAACCCTCCAATAATGAGAAAGCATAGCAAGATCCAGCAGCTAGAAACTAAATTTGGCAGAAATGTTCCTTGTAATAATTAGCCATTGAAATATATATGTTTAATGAGTTTTATTTTAATGACCAACAGTAATTTTGAAACAAAACTGCGTCTTGCTTTTAAATTATATGTACTGAAACACTACAATGTTATTGCGTATTAATAGAGAAATTTTGCTATCATTGCTGATACATTGATATTTAAAGTACATTGCATCTAACAAAACTGTAGGTCAAAAATGTATTTAATTATGTATTACCCCATCTGGATGTCTTTGGCTAGTAAAAGAATGAGAAAGATTCATTTTTATGAAAAAAAGTATGAAGCACTCTTTTAAGTTGCATTACTGTGTAATGCTTAAAACAAAAAAAGATTCATCTGGTTTTGGAGGGGAGGGTGGGGGAGAGCTTGGAGAGTGTTGTTGACTTGTGACTTGTTCTTTAGGAGTTCTTTACTGAGGGAAAAAATAGAAGAGAAGGAAAAGTTCTGGTTCTGAATGGTTTCTTTTCATACTCCTTGTCCTCCCATGACTATCATGGAGGCTTTGTTTGCAAAAGGTTATTTGAATTGCATAATAAGAGTATGAAACTGCAATGAGTTATGGAAGGATTCTCATTTTGTGCCAGGATCTGATTCATTTCAAGAATATACACATTGATTTAGTTCAAATAAAAAATAAACAACTATTTATTTTTAAACAAAATTTAAATTTGAAACTTTCTTGAAGTTAAGGAAAACGTATTGCAATTGGATTGCAACAAGCAATTGAAAGAGTTGGCATACAAAAACATATTCTAATGTTGATTTACAAACAAAATCTGTTCAGACTGAAAGTCAGTGGCATAGAATGGTCCTAATTCAGAAGAAATTGAGGAGGTTCTTCACTGTCTTCTTTGAAGAGGCTTGATCTTGTGGCCTTGTTACAGGAAAAATTCTGCCTTCAAACCACTTTGAATTGTTCTAAATATTTGTCATACATTTAATTGGGAATGACTGTGCCTTACTCTCCAGCTCCCCAGTCAGTGGAAAGGTCTAAAAGGAGTCTCTGTTCCAGCTACTGAACTCCCTGTTTATTTTTACTCCAAAATTAATAGTCATCTATAGTTTCAGTCTGAGTTAGTCATCTGCTTTTTTCTTCCATCCTTATTTTCCGGCTAGTGCAAGTTGTATGAACTTAACTGTTTTAGATAAGCTTTTACTGATGTTTCTTTAAATTTCCATCTCTTCTGCAATCCCAAATGAACAGAAAGAATACTCTTCATATCTATGTGCACTAAATATGTAAGGAGGTCATACATTTTCATGAAATATCCTGGTGCCCCATTAATTAAAACATGGGGTTACAAAGAGATATTTAGGCAACTTTTATTTAGCTTGTTGCAGAAGAAGCTCACTGTACATTAAATTGGTAGCATGAAGTTTCCCGAAAGGGGGTCATTACAATCCAATTCTAGTAGCAGAAATTGTGCTTGAATTACTGAGGTTAGGGAAACATGGGGTTGAGGTGCATTTCTCCGGTAAGTGTTCATTGGCTTGAGTGCCTTTTACAAGTTCATTGTTCAAGAGGCAACTGTTGTGCATTTTTTATTGTTTTAAAATACGGTGAAAGGATAAGATGCTTCTTTCTCCTATTAGCACGTTTATGTTAGCACTGATGGCATGACTTGACTTTCTTTTTCTGTCTTTGTGGCTTTGAAATAGTCCTCTTGTGCTTGGGGGCATCGGTGACAGGCTGGTTACAGAGTTAATCTATATGGAATAGTACAATTTCTTCTGCTGCAACTTTACTATATGGCTGAGAATAATTCTTATCAGTGCTAGCTAGAGCTATTTCACATGTTGCTGAAGCCCAGAATTCTTACTGTGAGGGAAAAAAAAAAAGGCTTTGTTTCAAGCCCAATTTCAATATATGCATTTATTTCATTGGGAGCCCCTGGTGGTCTAGTGGTTAAGGATACGGCACTGTAACTGCCGAGGCCCGGGTTCGATTCCCGGTCGGGGAAACTCCCCGGGCAGGTGGAGCCCGTTAGCCCTGTAAGGCAATCCACCTACGTCCTGAGGACCTCGCTGCCACTGTCCAAGCTCGCTTGGCCCCGGCAGATGAACCTTAGGATTAAAGGGTGGGCTCAGTTCTGCGCGCACTGTGTCCCACCTAAAATAAATCCAATGCGCAGGCTGGAAGGCGTACAAAGACCTTCCACAGATCTTCGTTCGCGAAGTCTGGCCATTATTATTATTATATTTATTTCATTAATTTTCATAAGAACAAGAATATCTTCACTACTAATGTATAGAACCATAAATTTATTTCCCATGAGGACCAGGGGAAGGAAAACAATGAATATTTTTCTTATGTAATACAGAACATTTATTGGGTAGAAGTATGAGTAAGTGCACAAACACTAAGTTCAGAATAGCTAAAGACTGAAAAAAAAAAAAAAAGGTTATATTTTGAGCAGAGGACGTAAATGAATGTGATTTTCTGGTGTTATCAATAACCATTGAAAACACTGAATTGTACAGGGAAATGTGCTCTACCATCACTTTTTTTAGCTGCAGATGTAATCTGAAAATGCCTTGATCCTGCACTGTTGTTGCTATAGGTGTAAGGTATGATAGAAAATGTCCTAGTAATTGTGTGGTTATCTAGTGTGTATGTACAAATGCTAATAAAGCAGATGGGAGAATATAAAGTGGAAATCAAAATTTTCAGCATGGATACATAAAAGTTGTACCAATTCCAACTTTGTGCCTGTTTTGTTTGCTTTTAGCTGCATAAAATGTTATTTTAAACCTTGTGATACTTTTTTGATGAACCCAGCCTGTCAAAAAATTTAGTCAGAAAAAAAAAAGTGAGCAGATATTAGTACATTTATTGTGTAAATAATGGTACCTAGTTGGAAAATAATCATTAAACATACCGGTTTTATGAAAACCTAAGAGATCTTTCTAATATCTCTGTGTTGTAAGTTCTGTCACAGTGTTAAAATACAATAATTAACCTTGTATCTGGAATATGGAATACTCACCTCTTGTGGTAAAATTATTTCCCTAGACAGTTTATTTTTGTATTTCGTTTAACTAGCATTTTTTCTCATCAGTATTAAAAAGGAAACAGATGAATAGAGAATATATTGTGCTTTGATAAATAGAAAAAAATTATTTTGTGAATAAAAGAAAATTAAAATATATCCAGTTACTGGGCTATCAGGGCATGCCAGATCAAAGCTCAGTTCATGGTAGATACAAAAGCCAAACTAGGGTCTCTAGACTTAATGTTTGCTGCCATAACAGAAAGATGACAACAAGATTTTTTTATATATATAATTAACAGAAATTATATCTGTGTTTTCTGCTATTATTCAGTGTGCCATGAGTCTCTATAGTGTAGAAAGTTTTAATACAACTAATCATTTAGGCTAATGTTGTGTAGGCAAGCAAATATAATAAAACAGTGCATTATCTCAGCAAGTTTCATTGACACTAGTTTCTAGAATTAGTCTAATCTTCCCTTTGTTAAAACAACCCAAATTACTGAAGTAATTCTAAGGATAGAGAGAAATAGCAAAAAGTAATGGAAAGGGAAATTATCTTCTTCATTATACAGGGGCTTTATATGTACACTAATGACATTTCTTTGTATGCATTAATATTCCCAAATGCAATGATACAGCAAACTGCTTAATGAATCTATAAAAAGGATCACTATTCAGACAATTATTTCTATCTCCTTGATCAAGTGAGATGGTTGTTCAGCAGCTGAAGGTCATGCATGTGTATCAGCACGGTTTATCCTTTATCATGAGATCATACAAAAAATCAGATTGGAAGGTACTTCAGGAGGTCTCTAGTGCAACCTCCTGCTCAAAGCAGTCAACTATGAGGTCAAATAATTTAGTTAGGGCTTTATGCCTAAGACCAAGTCTGGTTGTCAAAACCCTCAAGGACAGAGACTGCACAGCCTCTCCGTACACGCTGACCCTCTGCTTGACTGTCCTTGGGGTCAAAAAGTTTCTGCTTATATCCAGGGGAATTCTGTCTTGTTCCAAATTCTGACCATTATCTCTTACCCTCCCACCATGCTTGTGAGCTGGCTCACTCTGCCGTTTTCATGACCTCCTCATTAGCACTTAGGGGCTGCTGTTAGGCCCCTCTAAAGTTATCCTTTTTCTAGCTCCCTCAGCCCCTCTTCAGGCCAAGACAAGTTTGAACTCACTCCAGTTTGTCAGTGTCTCTTGTATTAGGCAAGAGGTCCAAAACTAGACCCTTGCCTCCTGTCTCACAAATGCTGAGGAGAGGTGATAATCACTCCTATGGATCTTCTGGCTGTGCTTCTGCCAGGATGCTCTTGCTCTTACTGTCAGGACACACCACCAGCTCCTGCCCACCTGGCTATCTACAAGCATGTGCACATCCTTCTCAGCAGAGGTGCTCCAAAGCTGCTCCACCACAGCCGGTCTGATCCTAGCTTAGGGTCTCCTCCTTTTGAGATGTCATACTTGGCATTTCTTTGTCTTGAATTTTGGATAGTTCCCACTGGCCCCTTCCTCCAGTCTGCCTGAATGGCTGTCCTGCCCTCAAAGAATATGAATTGGTCCCATGGTTGATTTCATCCTCAAACTTGATGACAGTGCACTCCATTCACCTCCTCCAGGTTATGAAAAATCAAGAATTATTTGAAGTCAAACCTCTAGACTTTGTTAGATAAAACTGATCACAGAAATCCTATTTGATTATTTTCATTTATCCATTATGGCAGTTTATTGAATGGGGAAATGCCAAAATATCTTGCTGATAATGAAAACCATGGTAGATAACAATTGCACTGAGTGTAAAGGCCACTACTTAGGCAAGAATGTAAATGAAAAGACTTCAGGATTCTAGCTGAAATGTCTAAAAATAATGAATCCACAAACTGTGTTCTGAAATATTCACTAAACAGGAAGTGAAACTCAACTGTCATAAATTCTAATTGAAGCTGGCAAGCTTCACAGTTTGAAAAGTTCTGTATTTTTTCATACCTGAATAATGATGTAAAATGCCTTAGGGATGATGATGATGATGATACTTCTATTCTGAATTATATGATATGCAAAACAATAAGAAAATAGATTCTTAAACCTTAAATTAGCCTTGTAAATTTTCTCCCACGTTGAATACAAGTTGAAATTAAAACTCGTGAGTAAGAAATTTTTTCCTGAAGTAATCAATATTTCAAATTGTCAGTGGGAAAGCTAAAAGGAATTAAGTGATTAATATAGAAATTTTGTCTTATCTAGATGCTAGTAGTATAAGCAGTGGCTTCTATAGAGCCCAGAAAGATTGCGCTTCTTATTTCAGATTTTTAAGATCTGCAATATGTATTGATATAGCCAAAAAAAAAAAAAAAAAACCACAAAAAAAACCAAAAAAACCCCCCAAAAAACCAAAAAAAAACCAAAAAACCCCACAAAAAACAAAACCCAAAACAGTAGCTTCGAAATCTCTAAATTTGCCCTGTTTGGATCTTTAATCAGACTATAAACACAATGCAGAGTACAGTTGTTTTGCACAATTCTCAGAAAGCAAATTCATTACTAGAATTCTGAAAATTGAAGGCTAAGTAATGGTAGTTGTGCATGGAATAATGTTAATTAATGATGTCAGTAATGTTCATTATATTGAAATGTATACTATGGGACGTAGTAGAAAGATATATTGCACCAAACACTGCATAAAATAAAAATTAATTCCTACTCTTTTAAACCAATGTTTTCATAGCCCCAATCCATAATCCAGTATTGTGATCAGAATTTGTTAGTTCACTGGATTCCTGTTTTACAAAATAAAAGAAAATTCAGCCTATTTAGTCAGTAAGGAAGAAAACAAAGGTCCAGGGAGGTATCCCAATATTATTATTATTATTATTTATTAATCAGTTATTGTATGAATAATATGACTAACAATTATATATTTGCAGTTGTTCAAATACATGTCATAAAATTATTTTTCATATTTCACACTATTATACAAACAATCTGGAAAAATGGCTTATGACATCAGAAGACCATGCCTGGATTAAGTATTTTAGATTGTACCTCTCACATATATTTATAATAGGTCAATAATAGGCATTTCTCTCTGTAAACAGATGTTGCCTTGTGGATTTTTTGAGGTGTCCTTCCATTATTGATCAACTACAAGCATGTATATGAGTTACCTTTAACCCTGTATATGGTTTTGGAAATGTAAACCAAACAGGTTTGTTTCTTACATACAAGCTAGCGTTTTTGTCTTTGCCATCTTTCAGTTTTCTGGATTGATTCTATTACTCGCATGAATTAAAAAAAAATACCAAAACCCAAATAAAGAAGAAAGCAACCCACAAACCCACAAAAACAAACAAACAAATAAATCACAGAGCAACAAAAAGCAAAAAAAGCCACCTTGTTGTGGTCATCAACAGTGGTCGGTGGATAATGCTTTACCTTACAACTTCTTGTATAAAAAAAAAAAAAAGAATGGATTATGACTGTTCATGTCACTCCCACTTTATTTAAAAATAATTTCACTCAAGGATCTAAAAGAAAAAGCATCAGTGCAAACAAAAAATTACAAACTGTCACATAGGCGTAAAGCATGCAGTTGAAGAAATCTCTCTAGATAATCCAGTTTAGAGCAGTATTGTTTGTGTTGTTTAAAAATGTATGATTAAATCTTTTCATTCTCCAACCATGTAGAAGTTGGTTGAATAAGAAGTAAAAAAAGATTAAAAAAAAGAAAAAAAGGCAAACTCCCCCACATTGAAATTTGAAATATTTTTACAGGAAGCCCATAGCTTCATTCCACGGTGTTCCTCAGGTTTGGAAAATGAAGGAAAAACTCACCTGTACAATATGATTTGGTCTTTAGACCCGCTGGTTGAAGGGTCAGGTTTTCAATCTGTAGAAGAACAGATTTGTTGAACCTGTTCTGATGAAGAATTAAATATTAATTCTGTAGAAACTTAGACCTCTATTCTTCCCTACCTGTACTCAGGATTAAAGAACAGACTTCCTCCTTCACCTGGCAGATCAAAAGTACACATCTCAGTAATATGTCTGAAGGTGTCAGTGTTCGCTAAAGGTGAGAGAGAACACTAGGAAGTGTACATGTCTGATCAGGTTTCTTCTGCTAGTTAGGAAGTGATTGGCAGAGAAGGAGGTATTAAGCACTCAGCCTCAGAGAAACCAGAATAAATGTACAAGCCAAGATTGCCATCTGTTGAATATGAAATGCTTGGATCAAGACATTATAGATACATTTCCCCAAACAGCCAGGACAGCAGTCTGGAAACAATATCACAACAGAGTAGGGAAGCATTAAGATAGCAGCAAAAAGCTGTTTACTAGATTTTAGAGAGCAAATTACTTTATTGGTGCAATTGAACTGTATTTAAATATGCTGGGTCCATGAAGGACTTTTACAACTCACCTTAAATTAATGTGTTGGATTTCTGACACTTATTATACAAGTTGCTGTTGTTAATACTAATTCTACTAATAATAGGTTTTGGAGGATCTCATCCCAAGTGGCCTCTGAGCTGTGATATGTGATCTTTTAACCTGAATGAAGCCAGATATTTTTATCATTTTCAAACCTCCATTTCCTGAACTATCTGACCTTTGACAAAGCAGTGAAAATTATACTACTTCCATATTCGAAGAATTGTTGGACAAGGCAGAGGGCAGATCTAACTCATGAGGGTAATGATGATTGTTTGTCTATGCAATTACTCTTTTCTGCCTTGTTTCTTTAGCTGTATATTGGAATGTGGAAACTAGGACTAGATCTTCATCATCCAAGATTAATCACATCTGTGCAATCAGCGGCTCAGATAGTTTCAGGAGCATTTAGACTCTCAGACAGATTAAATGATCTGTTTTGTCCCTTTCCGTTCTTCCTGCCCTCTAGTTTGATTTTTAGTCAGAAAAATAAATTATTCAGAGTCCTCTACCTTTAGCATTGCTGAAAGCACCAACAAATAACTAGAGAAATATAAAACTGTGTAGATGAGAATGATAGATGTAATGTTTTTACTTCTTCAAGGATTTTGAATATTGTGCAACATTCTTCTAAGAAAGCTAGGGAATTATGACCCTTGAAGCTGGCAAGAAGCAGGCTACACCTGGTTGGAAAACTATTTTCAGAACAGTTGCTGAGGTTTATTTTGTCCCAAATTATAACTTACTAAACATTTATTAAAGAGCGGGATGAAAGAAGAGTGTACTATTATTAAATAACAGATGATACCATTCTGAAAGATACTTGGAATGTTTAGAAGATAGAGTAGAAACCAAAATGATCTGGGGAATGAAGAAGTCCAAACCAAACAATAAGCAATTTCATTAAGGTATGTGCAAGAAGACTGGGTATAGAATCTGTGATGTAATCCTTCCACTCTACTTATATTAGTGAGGATCAAGTACGGTGTTATCATTTGTGTATCACTTTTTAAGAAGTTGTTAGGTAAATGGAGAGAATGCAGGGAAGAACATCAAGCTCAGAACACTAAGAAATATAAGAGCAAAAAGAGAAAATAAGTGGGTTTATTGTATCTAGAGAAGAGACAAAAATATAGCTTTCAACCATGCAAAACTATGACAGGAAAAAAGCTGTTATTGGAACCATGAGGAATTTACTGTTTAGAAAAAATATTCCAATTATAAAAAATGAAGCTAGAACAAGATGGCCTAGTAAGGTTCACATTTAAGGTTCTAGATATTAAACCAAAAAAACAGATTTCTATCTTAGGACAAGAAGAATAGATGCTCTTTGCACAGTTTTGAGATTACAAAATATATACATATTGATTAAAAAGTGCATTTCTTCAAAATTCGAAGTAAACAAAGATTTTTTTTTGTACAAAACATTAAGGTACTTTTTATCTAAGTGTTGCCAAAACAGTTGATATAAAACTGTCCACAGACACACTGAAAATTAGTCTAGTGGGAAGGGAGTATAAAATCTTTCTTGTTAGTTTCAGGAATATTAATAATCCAGGACACTGAGCTGAAGAAAAAACACAAGTTGTTGTTTGGTTTTTTTCCCAACTTTCCCTTCTTTCTTTTTTTTTTTTCTTTTGTACACAAACTACACTATTCCCACATTCTAACTTAAAAATATTTGTACTTGGGGGGAGGAGTAAATTTCTGTAAAAATATCTTACTGATTCTATATGGCTTCGTTTTTCTGGAATCTACTCATGCAGTAATAGAGAATGCTTCCAATGAAAGCATTTCACCAGTGAAGGTGAAAATTTTGATGAGCGGTGCAATCTAGAAGAGCTGCAGAGCACAAACTGCAGAAAATACCATTTTTAGGCAAAAGCTCTAAAGCAGAGTTGTGAAAAAGTAATTTTTACTTTTATGCTGCTTTCTCCAAAACTCAAAATCATGTTGTCACCAGAAATTTTTTTATTTTCATTAAAGATACCAAAAGATTGTAATGCTTCTCTTTGTAGGATAGATGCTAAACTAATAGACTGTAGAATATCAAGGTTTCTTGGTGGGAAAGTTTTCAAAGTCAGGATCTATAGGACTTGTACCTGGTGAAATAAATTATTAATGTCAATTCCAGATGATACTGGTAGTATATTTGGCAGGAGTTTTTCTGGGTGGCAGCCAATGGGAAAGCTTGAGCTTGCTCAGAGTGGGCAGAGTGCGGTTCTGCTCTGATGCAGTCTCTCAGTATCTGCATAAGTGCAGAGCCAGCTCCAAGCTAAGTACCTTGCTCCTCAGTATGCCTTCTTAGTATGGCTCAGTGCTATATTAGTGCTGCTGTTCAGCTTCCAGTGAATTCAGAAGTGTTGGCAAAGGGAGGCCAACTTTTTCTGTAATACAGAATACAGACACAGTTGAAGACAGGTTTGTTTCATTAAGTCATCAAATTGTTGTGAAAGTCTTCAGATTTTCAAAATGCAAAATTTTGCTGCCACAAGTACTAGTAAATCAACCACTCAACTGATAATGTTATGAAATATGTCATGATTTTTATCTGTGTGTAAATAAGTAATAATGTTGTGACAACAAGTTTTTGGGTTTTGATAGATTGTTGGTATACTTGCCCCTGTTCAGTGTATATCCTATTTGGTTAATTTTGGTTATTCATCACCTTTTATTGTTTAAAGTAGTTTTACTTTATCCTATTGAAAGAGCAGACAGTTGAGTGGACACAGCATATTTCCTTCAGCCAAAGGAGATGTGTGTTTGCTTGGTAGCTTTCCATATGACCAGGATTTGCCATTACCATTACCATTTACCATTAAAGTCACATTGTTAAAGAGGATGAAGAGTGAAGTTAAAAGCCTGGAGCAAAACTGCATGGTGGCATTTCTAAATAATAACATTCTAAGCTAACAGGTCATGGGGAAGAACACTTAGGCTCACCAACTTCATAGCACTAAACATTTTGCTTACTATTGGTATTGCCTCTGATCATTACACTTTGGAATTCAATTTACAGTTTGCTCTTGATCCAGGTCTTTATCTGGTATGAAGAAAAAAATAGTTTACATTAATGGAACAGGGGCCTGTAGTGAGTCAAAGACTAAGCGATCCCAGCAGAGGCAAGAAACTGGAATGGTTTATTGGACTTACAAGTTCATATTTAAAGGGTTTAGGGTTTATATATTCAACAGTGGGTGGAAACTATTACAATTTATTACAAACGGGGGGTTTCAGGGAATGACATCAGGGGATGACATGAGGGGAAAACCCAGATTAACAAATTGGGGAGGGTTAACGATTACCCCATGTGGTAAACCCCCACTTTAACTTAAGGAGTTTCACAAGGGGGACAGGATGCAAGGATTCAGGGAACACAAAGGGAGAGATAAGGTACAAATAGCCTTCTGCACAGGTTTGATGAAATCAAGATGTGGACTCTCTGGCTTGGACAGGGCATGTGATAACATCATACAAGGAGTCTCTTTACATCCTGCTGCAGGAAAAAATCCACAGGGATGAGGAGAGGGGTTTTCTCAGCTTCTGTAGTCAATGGCCTTTTGCAAAGTCCACTCAAATCCCTCTCTACAGATACCATATTTTGGGATCCAACAGAGGCATCATTATGCCAAAAGTGATTCCTGATAACTATTTGTTGCAGCTATACTTAAGCATTTCCTGATTTTATTTTTGTCTGTGAAATGTTAAAAATAGGCCATTTAAGTCAACAGTGTTGGAATTCATGCCAATAGAAAGGGAAGGAAATTATATCATGGATGACAGCCCTCCCACCAAAAATGATTTTTTAATGTCTTTTGCTTTCTAAGTATTTTTATTAACCACATGAGATATATGCCCAAATTTCACATTACGATATGTTATCTTCTGCATGTGGTGTCGGGAAAAGTGAACATATGTTATTTTGTAAGAAGGAAAGAGATTATACTCTTGAGAGAAGCTTATCAAATGTGATTTGATCTATCAATTTTCACAGAGATTCTCTAGTGTCAAAAAGAAAAAAGTTGACTCATTTATTGTATTCATTTTACGCACAGTAGTCAAACAGCTTCTCATACTTTCCTCCCCTTGCTAAAATCAGCAGGAAAAAAGTAAAAACCCTTTGCATGGGATATGTATATCTATCTATTACTCATCTCAGAATTTAAAACAACTCAAGTTCTCAAGTCTGTAGCAGTCTGGTACTGTCAAAATGTTGGAACTGTACAGCTGTACTGTTTGGGTACAGTAAATATTTTAGATGAAATTCCAGAAGAAAATAAATAATCCTGTTTGTTAGATGTTGTGCAGGTGTCATGTAAAGTAATGTATTTTACTGACTTGCTTTTTTTCTCTTTTTGATTTCAATATGCCATGCTATATTGTGGAAAAAGCAACAGTAAATGAGGCACTTTAAGTGATCAGACCAAAGTTAACCATCTGTTATCTTGAGTATGATGAAAGGGGTGTTCTAGAAGTTGTTTAAATGTGAGCTGTCATTCCAGCCCTGTCCTGTGCTAGAAAGGAGGTAGAAATACATACGTTATGTAAGAGGGTGTTATGTGGTCCCTCCTCAACATTTCTGTGCCATTGCAGAGACCAGGATAGTGGAGGATTAGCATAATGAAATGTTAGAGCTACATGATGATGGTCTATGTGCTGGTCTCCCTCTCCTAACAAAAGTCAGCATCTTTGAAAGCAGAACGTGCAGACCTGGGAAGAGTCTGCAAACTTGAGCTGGAAATAAGACAGTTACAATAAAAGACCAGGAATGCTCTCTGAGATAATAATATGGAAAAGTAACCATTTTTGTACAGAACTTCAACTTCAAGAACTTTAGAGAGTTCTTGAAAGGTCAATTCAGAATCTAAGAGCAATAGGCAGAGGAACTGCTTTTCGTGCAAGTCATTATTTATCCTTCCTGCTCTGCTTTTAACAATGGAGCAGTATCAATGACTTGACGAGTCAACTGTACTGGCAAGAGGCTGTTTAATCAGGCATTTATGAGTCACATTCTCAAACACTGGGAATCAAAAAGCTTCATTGGTTTTAAAAAAAATAAAACCAGATGCAGATCTGAACCCATTAATTTAAGCATATGTAGATAACTAGGAAATTAATTCCCTCTGAAGGGTCAGGGATGTGGCTTGGCCAGTGTTATCTCACTTGCTTATGTATTCATTCTGAGTCCTCTTCATCATTTCAGGGCTCTATTCTTCCTAGAGCTTGTCTGTACATGTCCTCATTACATCACACTGCTGAGGTCTGTAGGCATTCATCCAAACTGCAGATGGATTCTGTCTACTAACTGCCACCCCTGTGAATGGTTATATATCTGGCATGTGTATGAGACAAACCATCTGAGCATGTATAATATTTATTTTGTATATTTTCAGCATATAAATTCTTGCACTGAAGCAAATATTTTAACTCACTATTTTACATATATTAAGACATCCCCTCAAATATATATATTTTTTTAAAAAAGTGAGATAATGTATTTCAAATTTATTTGTACAAATGTTGGCTTAGAGCCCTGATCTTGCTAATAGATTTCACTAAACCATTTGCTACAAAGACTAGAAAAGGGAGAGTAAAAGTCATGTGAATAAAAGCTAATAGGATTTAAAATAAAAAACAAGTGAGTGTGACAAAAGAATAATCTGGTATTCAGTCTTATGATGTATACAGTTAGCATTCTGATGAATCAACTTTTTCTTTTGCGACTGAGCAGAAATCATTATTTAAGTCGTGACACAATTATAGCACGAGAATATTTTTCCCATCTGATGTTTTTCTCTCCATCCTGCTCCACTTTACTGAAATCTTATTGCTGTGTTATGCATGAGTATTTCCGAGTGGTCTCCTATGGAAGACACAGTAGGAATAAGCTTCAAAAGTCACTGAGCAGTACAAATTCTAGTTCAACAGCTTGTAGTAAAGAGAGCATGATATATAACATCCTATTATATACAATTCCAACTCCTTGCAGACAATTGCTGTTGATAAACTTCAGGGCATTATTCTTAAGATTTCTCATCTTAAGGCAGAGATATCAAATTCACAGTATAAAGCCTTTGTAAATACAGATTACAAGATGATTTTTAGTATGCTGGAGGGAATGAAGAATTAGTGGGATTCTCCATGGTGATAAAAATGTAAAAGAATAACCTGCACTTGTTTGTAGTGGTGGTCTTTGCATTTTAACATTTGAAGTTCTGGGTTGCAGTTTTCTGGTTGTCTCATCATTTGCACCTTTGACTACTTCACCACTTTGCACCTTTGGTTCCTTTGTTGCAATCAATAAAAAGGAAAAAAAAAAAAAAAAGCTTGATTAGTAAAACAGCATACAAAGATCTGGTGCAGAGTGTGTCAGGTTGAATTAGGGTCTCATGGACAATCTCTGAACTCTATGTACTGCCATTGTCTGTTTCAAGTATCTGGAAAACTGGGGTTTCACTTTTAGTTTGTATGTTGTCCCAGATTACAGTTTTCAAAATAGCTCATGTCTTAAAGTTAAAACAAAATCAGTAACCAGGTGCCAAGAAAACAGAACTACAAGAAGTGTGATCTGGAATGAACTTTAGTTCTGTTCCCTGAAAACTGATATGTTGGAAAAGTAAAATTAAATGTGGCACTGAAGTAGACTTCCCCAGGTAAATCTAAAATTCATTTGAATTCATGCCTTGATTCTTCTCTACAGTTAAGGAAGATGTAATAAATAAGTTTGATCTGCCCAACTAGCACAGTGACATGGTGGCATCTCCACTAAGGTCTCAGTGCCAAGATCTCAAAGGGTGTCTACGCTCATGACCAGAGCATTTGAACTCAGGCCATATAACTGTGCATTACATTTCGGTTTAGAAATGCACTATTTAAGTTTCACAAGTACTTGATCATTTATATTCATGTTTTCTATCTGAATTTCTATTGCCTTACTGCTCATAGCATTCTAAAGGGAAGAAACTTCTCCAGCATGGTCGTCTCTTCACTCCGTGCTTTTCCCCTGCTACTTCAGGCTATAATGCTAGAAAAATAAATGAAAATCAGAGATAAGCTTCAGAAAGCCAAGTGGCATGATGTGCTATGAGGATGTGGGCAGCTCTCCCTTTTCCTTTGCTTTATTAATACATGCTTATATCTGGAAATGTTCAGCATTTGTGTAGGACAGTTAGGTTGGGAATCTGGCATGAAGAGTTCTTAATGAAGCACAGATAGTGGCATGTAACTGTTCTTCAAGATGTAATAATATTCATAATATTGCTCAAACCTAACATGTTTTCATGCACACTCCCTATTCACTGCAGAGTGAAGAGTGCAAAGCTGGTTTTCTCATGGTGTCATTTGATTTTTTACAGGTACAAGAATGAGACATAGCTATCCCTGGGTTGTTTTTTTGGTTTTGTTTTTGTTTTTTTTTCCTTTTTTTTTAATTTGTTCTGGTTTTGCTTTAACTTGTTTTTTTCCCCCTATGTGAGTATTTTCTTCTACCACTGGAAAAGCTCTTCCATGAGACATGCCTGGAGTTCTCACACCTGTTTTCCGCTCTGCCTCCTAAGTACGACGCATTTTCTTCTCAGCATTTTTAATGCTCAAAGATATTACTGAGCCACAGGGAGGCAAATATGCTTTCTTATGTAACAAAAACACAGGAGTTAAAATTGAACAAAAACAAATAAACAAACAATAATCCTACAGCTTGTTTAGAGAGATACTTTTAAAATATATATATTAAATAATTTTTAAAAGAAGGAAAATCTTCCATATTGCTAACTTAACAGTGACAGATGCAGAAATAAGAGAAAATTCTGAGTGCAGTGATAGTAGTTCCCAATTCCCAATAAGAAATTCAGAGGGTGACACTCAAAGTCCACCTGATCAACTTAAACAAATTTTCTACTAGATTGTAATGTTACTTCTTTTTCCTGTGCAAGAAAAAGAAGCTTCTATTTTGAGAAAGAGGTGATTGAATGCTAAAAGATTTATTATCAAAGGAGAAAAGAAAAACTACGGAATAGACTAATCTGTAAATAATTTAAGAGACAAAGTAAAGTAAAACTCAGCATGTCTGAGAAACATGCATGTCCCACTGATAAGACAGGAATGACTGACTTCTCTAAGAGAGTTTGGGAGCAATTCAGTTCATTCTAGAGTGTAAAGGGAAAAATGAACTTGAGAAAAACAAGTTGGAACAGGCAGATTCCTTTATTTGAGAAAATAGAAGATAATACCTTAAAAACAATTAAATATAGAACCTAAGAAGGAATTATTGCTGTGTATATGATAAAATTTTCCTGTGGAATATGATTGTTTTCACTGTTTTGTTTGATTTGTTGGTTAAATGCTTGGGGGGGTTGATAAATATCAGGACAATTAATTAATGTTATTTCTACAGAAAATTCACATTAAATTAAATAGCAATAAAATGTTTTCAGTGTTATTTAAATTTACAACCCAGAATGGTATGTGAAGGTTGTATATGTGACTTTGTTTACAGGATCTTCACATAAAATTTGTCTTTTCTCAACTTTTGTTGTGGTTTAACCCAGCTGGCAGCTAGGCCCCACACAGCTGTTCACTTACTTCTCCCAGTGGGAAGAGAAGAGGATCAGAAGAGTATATGTGAGAAAACTCATGGGTTGAGATAAAGATGGTTTAATAGGGAAAGGCAAGCAAAGCACATATCTGTGCTGCTGTGTTGGTTTTAGTTGACTAGAGATAATTTTCTTCACAGTAGCTAGTACGGGGCTGTTTAGGATTTCTGCAGGAAACAGTGTTGATAACGAAGAGAAGTTTCCAGCACAAATCCAAAACATAGCCCTGGTCAGAAGCAGCACAACTTTCTGTGGAGTTCTTTTGAAAATTTTGATTATTTGTGTTTTGCACTGTTGTTATTTATTTTTATTTATTTACTTATAGTATGTGCATATTTTTTAAATTTTCTGAAATAAGTGTCTGGAAGTTGGTGGGTTTGCCTCTTATATTACATAAATATATGTACTATAATAATTTGAACATTCACTTATATGAAGTAATTTATTCATAAGTAGTAAAAGTGCTAGACAAATTCTCAAATCATAGAAAAAAAGGAAAATTAATTTTGCATTCAGGACTGTATTTTTAGTTGGCATGAGCAGCAGGAAGAGGTATGGAAATCTGAAAAGTTACTCAGTTTCAGTGGAACTAACTATGGATTCAAGTCAGCAAAAGAGAGAATGAGAAGTTATACTTAGGGTTTTTTTCCTGGTTTGTTCTACTATCAGAAGAATCAGTTTTCTGTTAATTAAATGACATGTAGAAAATTAATGTTTAATAGACCTAAAATATGTAATTCCTAAGACAGCAATTTATTTACTATGATCCTAGTGGTATAGTGTCAGAATTGATCAGAATCATTTTACTAGCAATTGTTGTCCTGAAATTAACAGATCATTCTTTTAGGTCATCAATTACTTACATATATGGCTGCAGCTGAAACATTAGGGGAAGAAAAACCAAACCAAAGGCCCAGTCTTCCCCAGATGTTTCAGTGTTCGCTATCAGAAAAGAAAGTAATGTATTAGCTGCACTGAAGAAAATGTTAAGTCAATTATACTCCTGCAAGATTTATAAGAACTAAAGTGAGTTTAAATTTGAATTGTCAAAGGAAATTTTACATGCATTAACCACTCAGCTACATTCATCCCATGTATTTAATTATGTACTGTGTTTTGAACCACTATCTCCAGAGCAGTGTGAAGAGTTTTCCTAGACTACTGTTCATAGACATTGCTCTGAATTACACAAGTGAAAAACTTGGCATTTTAAAGCTGAGGTCTCACCAAAAAAAGGAACCTAATGTTAACACACTTTTATTCATCTCCTGGCAATGTGTATTACAGTAAATAGACTTCACCTCATTCCCTTGAATTTTCAGCTAGTCAAGTGTTTCAAGTAATTTAAAGTTAAAAGATTGCTCATGCACATCCCAGCATGTTTGATATTGTTTTACTCACAAGGATATGCAGAAAAACATCATTTGGTAAATAAGGTTGAAATGCTGGCATGCTGGCATGATGAAAATAATTTTAATCTGCAATTAATACCTCCAATATTAAGGCAATATTTTTGCAATACTATCAGTTATGAATCATTAATGTTACAAAAGTATTATCCATTACTAATGCAAAGCAGCTTAAAGCACCATGAAACTAAAAATTTTAGCAAAAGAAAATTTAGAAATTTAAAGACATGTTGCATTTATCTTCAAGGATCAAAGTTTTTGCTTCTTTAGTCAACCTTCTCATTTGCTGTTTCAGGGATGTATGTTCTAAGAACATTTTAATTTTCAGTGAATTAATTTGCAGCCTAAGCCAGATTTTTCAAATTCAGCCTGTAAGATCTTCTCTTTTGCTTTCATTTGTGATCTGTATTCACTAAGAGCATAGTGAAATAGTAAATCCGTTAGTAGCATTCTGCTCTGAATAAAATGGCATTGATGCAAAGCATTTATTGGATTCAGGAGCCTATTGGAGGGTTGCATTTGCAGGATGTGCACTTATGTCCGTTTTAAATGACTACTCTGCAATACTGGACAATAAAGTCAGAGTGGGGAGACAGCTGCAATGTAAATATGAAATAAGAAGTTTATGTTTTTCTAAAGCTCATATTATTGATACAGACGCTTGAAGATGAGTAGACTGAAGAGAAAATATAAAATCTTAAAAGATTATTTCAGCACACTCAAAGTGTAAGCAGGCACAATGTAAATTCAGTTCACCTTAATCAGAACATTTTGTAGGAACACACAAATTTTTTATGTAAATATTGTCAATAAGTTCCAAGTTGATTTGTCTGGAATTCTTGGGACAGAAATAAAAGATTAATAGTAGAAATGTATTGTACCCTTGCAACATATGTTTCTTGGAGATTTAGCTAAGGAAATTGCATTCATATTTTTATTTGTTCTGTATGCTACAGTTACGTATATGTGATGAAATCAATGAAATTAAGACACAAAAGTTTTGGGTTTTTTCTACTGTCGGCAAATGGTGTAGCAATAGAACTCCCACGTCCAGTACATGTCACTGATTGCATTTGCTATTCCATTTTTCTTTTTTTCTATAGATGAGCACTATTTGTGTATAAAAATATATTACTCTGAATTCTGTCTTCCAAAGCATTCTAAGTAGCTACTTATTATGATTTAATTTGAGAGACTCCTGTGCCTAATAAGCTTTCCATTTAAAATCTGAGCTCTGAGCTTCATAAAAGCTACGTGGTCTACATGTAAACACTGTGTAAATAGCATCTGAATAAAAGGCAGGGGGCACACATTAGGAGCTGCCAGAATTGTGTCTGTTGTGGCTGCCCTGCTAGCTGCCGCTTGAGCAGCTGAAGAAGAAAAGTACTGATTGACTGGTGCCAGCTCAAGCGAAAAATATGCTGGCCTAGAGAAAAGTTAGAAACAAACGCAAAAAGAAAAAAAGGCTTATAGGAAGTGTGCATGTCTGTAGGTAGAGGGACAAGACAGAGCCATTTAAAATGTAGTTGTGAAACATGTTTGATTTTGATTTAATTTAGTACAGAAAAGGAGAATCAAGTTCATAGCTTTTGTAACTGTCAGATGATGCTATCCCGCATGGTTTTACAGAATCTGATACAGCATTCTGACTGCAATGTTGTTTGAAAAGGGGTTCTTTATGTTTGTACAATCTCATATGTTGCTAAAACATTGTGACTGAAATGTCTGTGCAACAGAGGTGTTGTCTGCGATACAGATGAACATGGGACTACAGTGTTCAGCATACTATCTGGAGAACATTTATTTAAGCAAGAAAAATAGCCCTTAATTGCTAGTTATGGATTGGAAGCTTTTAATGGCCTTTACCTTGCTGTCTAGTTTTATTATTTGCTGGGAAACTGCATGTTTGTATTTATTTGCTCTAAGCAGCAGGTTTTACTCAGAGAAATTAAAAGTAATCAAAAATATGTTAGTATCCACAGGTAAAGATTAGTGTATTTTTTAAAACAGGAAAGTCTGAAGGAAATTAGAAATAATAATAAAAAAGTTAGATTGCTGTTTTTTTTGATGAAGTATGTGTGCATCAATGTGTAGGTATGCTAAAGCGTTCAGATACCGTGCCTTTGGTAAATTAACATCTGTAATAAATCCATTCTGCTATGAGTATAGTAACAATGTAATAAGGCTTTCAGGCTAGCCAGTGATCTGCCACCTTTCCTTTTATTGTTTGGTTGTTCTTGGTTTTTACGGTTTTGTTTTGTTAAACTTAGTAGCAAAGAACAATGGTAGATACGTATATATATATATGTACATATAGACACAGTTAAAGTCTATTGTCTGTCATATAAACTGTCATAATGCAATAGGACGGTTTAGCACAGAGGCAACAAAGGGGTAAGAACAATTTGTGCAAAAATAAGTTGGAAAAAAAAAATACTTCAAGAAGATACCTTTGGATGCGTATGATAAAATGGATTGTCAAGATGTTGATTTTTCCTTAAATAGGGGGAAGGCTTTGGTTTTAATGGAAAGAATAACTCTAAAAATATTGAGTTCTTTTGAAAATGAAACTGCAGCAAGGAATGTCTGTTTACAAATACTTTTTAAAGCCTCGAAAAATACCCCAAGGTCGTAAAAGAACTTACCAGGTTAGATCTTTCTATTAACCCAGGGAATTTTATTACTCTTAGTTCTTTTCATTTATGAACACTTTTAGAAGACAGGAGCTTCTTCATTAAGTAAGAAAGTATAGAGAAAAAGGGAAGGTTACTGTAATAAGTATATTTATATGATAAGACAGGTTTTCCAGTTTTGTAAGTTTCTCATACACAAAGAGACAAAACAAGCTCCTGCAAGAGGAAGAGAAAGGGTAATTATAAGAGTTCACTAGGGGAATAGAATAAACTCAACATTTCTTGGAGTCTAAACCATATTATGCGTATTATGCATTCAAGGAACTGTCTGGAAGATCATAGTGGTACCTTTTGATTAGAGAAAGTTATTCTGAGTATTTTTTCCAAATATGTTTTGTTTTCTTGCTGTGGGTTTTTTGGTTACTGGGTTTCTGTTTGGGGTTTTTGTGGAGTATTAAATAAATACTACGGTTACAGTGCCTGCAAGTAGTGGAATTAGTGATAGTTATGGAGGCTAAAATGTGCATCCTGACTGAGGGCATGAAGAATTTGAAGCTTTAAAGTCATGAAACTCTAAATATAATTTGTCTAGCAGATTGATGGGAAATATTAAATGAATATCAGCTTAAGCAGACTTCTAATGCTCCTGCAACTCATGTTCAATCATACTTCAAAGTTAGTGAGATGTTGATTGGTGTTGGGAAACTAGTGATGAGCTGAAGAAAATAGATGACGAGTGGAACAGAGGAACAGTTGCTCTTTGTGAGCCATCATGACTGATACAGATCCCTCAGAGCCTTTCAAAATCTATAGCAAGCTGTGGGGTATTGGTTCACAAAAGGAAAAGTTGGCCAATCAAATGGTTTGCATTCATTGAGTTACTTTTAGATCATGTTAACAAGTGAATGACAGCCCTTATTTGTTCATAGCTTTCACATCGTAGAAAAATATGCAAGGGTTTCATTTAAGCAATTATGGAAACTAACAGACTTGAAATTCAGCTAGAAACAAAGTGTCAAGTCTTCCTGCTCAAACTGACAGATCTCTAATCAGTTGTCATCTTATATTTACTTTAAAAGACTTTATTGCAGAATATTGAATATTTTGCAAGGAAAGCTGAAAGCTATAGACTTAATGCTATTAATCTGTTGAAAACAAGGTGGTAATAAGCTAAGTTCCAGTCTTTTGAGAGGCAAAGACTTTATTAATGCACTCAGCTAAATTTTAACCATCTCTTTTCTTGAAATGTTATTGAAGGTGTCATACCAGTTAATTAATTGAATTAAGTACTTGATATTGAGCCCAAGAAAAAATGTTGGTAATTATTGCAGCTCAAAATTTAGTGTTTGTTTTAGAGTTTAATTAACAGCATTATGATTTGTGTCAGAGCAGCTCTAGACCTTGCCATTTTCAAATTAAAAACCTTACCATTGTTTTGACAGTTTTCGTGTCACACAAAGCCTTTTTGACTGGTTTGTTAGGACAAATGGGAAATTTCAAGAGCACCTATTTTGGCTCTGACAGTGGGTTTAAGGCACATGGGCCTAAGAAACAGTTTCAGAAAACTGATCTCTAGTATCTATCTTATTCTGTGACTGTATTTTGAATCACAAAATTATCTGGGAACCTAAGCTGAGAGTCACAGTTACAAAACTATATCATATGGTAAATAATGCTCTGGTGACATCCAGATATAAGGCAAAAAAAAGAAAAAAATAGCAGTTGAGTTCTGAGTGCTCCTAAACCATATGAACTCAGCACATAGCTTAAAATCATTTAAGCATGACTGTTGGAAGTTGTAGGTACTATATTTAGTTTAAGGGGATTCAGATCCAGACCTTCCAACTTCTCTTGGTGGGAGCCATTATCATCCTGTAGCTGTGTGCTTCACAGCCACTATTAGGAGTTATTGCAAGAGGGGGAAGCAGTGTGGCCATCATTCTGTAGCCTGTTAAACATTTCACCACGAACAGACATATTCTTTCTGAAATCTGACCACAGGTCCCTACCTCCCCTCCTAGCTGAATGCTTATCATTCAGCTGGAGCCGTAGAGCATGTTCCTGATCTCTCCCATAATCAATAAGAAAAAAGAATGCTGGCATGGCATTAGTTGTGAAGGAGTGGAGTTGTGTATGAAACACTCAAGTTTGAACACAGGCATGATGACTTGAGCTGTCAGTTGCATAAAATAAAAAATAAAGTAAAAAATGCAATTAAGTTCTCTACTCTGGGCTACAAATTCTGTACCTGGATTAAGCTAAGCCACCATGCTTTCTTGGTGTAACTTTCTTATTAACTCTTACTGACCACATGTAAACCAGAAAATTGTCAGCATTTTAATTTTTTTTGAATCCGGGTTGATAATATCAAAATCTTGCAGAGGATCAGTAATGAAGGTCATGGCAGAGAGTACATTAATGAAATGTAATAATGCAAACTATCATAAATGTTTTTCTTTCCTGAAATATGCTGATATAGCTTTATGGAAATAAAAGGTTCTTTCTAACTTCGGTAAGCGCAGCAGAGCTCAGAAAACATGTACTTTCAGATCAAGTTAAAGGCTTCTAATAGTGAGTCACTATGACTTTTTATAGACAAACAAGTTTGAAAATATCTGTTTTGTTTGACACTCTTTTCTCCACATCGTAACGTTTCCACATAAGTACTTTGCTGTATTTGGCAAAAAAATACATAGGTTTTTTTTTTACTTCTACTTACAAAATTATTTATTTTTCAGTATTTACAATATGGGAAATTCAAAATATGTCTCTTAGGTAGGTATTAGAGAATTATACCTTTTCAAATCAAATTGCATTTGTTCAAGAAAAGAATATTTTCCTTTTTAATGTAAGAACGTGCAGTTACTAATAAGTGAGCAATTCATTTGGGAAGTTATTTTGAAAAGCTGTGTTTTGAAAAAAGACTACCTAGAAAAGAGTTGTGTATGTGTCTGTTGCAAGCTGTGAGGTGTTAAGATATGCTGCATTTCAGAATGTCTGACACAGAATTCGGATGGTTATGGCTTTTAAAATAAATTTTTTCATTTCTTTTAGAATTGCTTCCTGCAAAGAAGAACTTCATAATTCAAACCAGAGTTGGATAGAACTGTAATGCAAGTCCTTTGATGTATTGAATACCTGATAGGTTTCTTGAGATAAGATGAACTGTAACTATTGATAATACTTATATTTCTAAGCCAGATTTGCAGAACTACCTAGAGATAGCTTGGTTTTAATTTAATTTGATTACTTATCTTCTGTTTGGGTTGATTTCCTTTAAAATGTAATGATTTATTTTCTTTTTTTTTCCTNGAAGAACAGAGTATTAAGCATAAAGGAGGTAATCGTAATATTCAGAATAAGTTAGGTTTACTGACTGGGATGGCTAATCAAAATACTACATAAATTTCATTATAATTACTTATCTTCTGTTTGGGTTGATTTCCTTTAAAATGTAATGATTTATTTTCTTTTTTTTTCCTCTCCCTTTTTTTTTTTTATAAGTAGACATACTTTATAAGTATGAATGCCTTGTTCATGTTCTTTTTAACCTGTTTTTGCTGTCCTTTAAAAACATCTCAAGAAACAAAATTCCTCAATCCAAAAAATACCTGAAAATATACTGGAAGACCAAGAGAAAGTTCCAAGTAGAACAGTATGTGCAGTACACAGTTTGTATTTCAGTTTCATAGCAGACAGAGAAAATTGGTGAAAATATCCTAATTACTTAAAAGTCTTTCATCCTCTACCCTTTAGTTTTGCTCTTTTTCACTCTGTATCTCATATGATACAGTGCCCTTCTAGAGCCTGTCTGTTGCGTTCCACTAGCAAGTAGGCATATATAACTTGCCATTTGTATGTTTAATAGGGTGAAGCATAATATTTGTAAAATGGTACTGATACATCATAGCAGACATTTGTCTTACCAGTTAATTTCTCCTAAAAATTATATGCTGATTTATTTGCAATATTGCAAGATTAGGTCAAGTTTTTACTACAATCATCCTTTTGAATCTTATATTAACATCAACAAATAAATAACTACAGTTTTAAAGGAAAAGCTTTATTAATACAGACAGAATTTATGTTCTTTCATCAGGCTAAATTTTTGGGTTACTGAACTTCTGGTGTATAAACCTTAAGTAAAGCAAAACTGGTGTGGTTCCATAGGTAGCTTCAATTCCATTTTTTGTGCTCTCTTTTTATAAATTAATACTTTTTGATCTTATAATATTCCTTTGTTCACATTTTGGTTTGATGGCCTGTTTGGTTGAGTCTTTTGGTATAAGTAACACAGCAAGAGATGTCAAAAATATAATATTACCAAAGCCTTATTTTATTAGACCACCAAATATTAAGCTAATGACCTTTTTTGGGTTTTAATAGTGAAAACAAAGACCTTCATATTCTCAGCTAGACAGAATATTAAGTTCTGAAAAACAAATTTTATCACTTCTCTTTAATCCTTTCCTTCCAGGTTATGTAGTCAAACAACCTTCAGGGAATTTCTATATGGAATAAACTCTACAGTCTCCTCGAAGGCTCTCTCTGTTGCCAATAAATTTAGAGTTTTGGAGGCAGGGGCACAGGTCCCCCTCTGAGCTATAGAAACTCCTCTCAGTTAAACAAGTTTAGTTACTCTTGAGAATGGAGCAATCTTCCTTTTCCTCAGAGGAGTTCCAGTTAACCTAAAACTCATCAGTCACAAAAACACACACTGAAGCCGAACAGATTTGCTGAGCAGCTTTACACTTTTGAGCTGAAAAATACATTATACAGTACTTATATGACAGAATACAAGCAAACACATCTTTAATTTGTACTTTCTATCATGGATTTTTATTATCTCTATCCTTGTAACTTTAATAGTAGAGATGCAGTGAAATATAGTAAAAATTTTGGTACCATCTTTAATGTACCTCTTTGCAGAAGATCTGTTATCTTTTTGGAGACAAATAGGTTATCTGTGATTTGGATATGCTGCTGATGTCAGTGTCTTAGTAAAGAGTTTAAAGTTGCATAAATCTTCATCTGCTTTATAATAGTTAACATGCAAAGCATATAATCTTGAGAGACCTTATCTTTCCTTTCTGTTCAACTGAAATTGTCAGTTGATATCCTTGGAACAGATCTGGATCACACTTTACATTAATTTCAGATTTGTGGCATGCCACTAGCTTTAGTTGTTTATTTTGAATTGAATTCTCATTGATGACAGAAATATCCCATCCAGAGGATGTCAGAGCAGTATGAGGTTAGTTTCTGAATATGCAAAATATTTGTGCTTTTTAGAAATTTAAATGAAGTTTGAGGGACCAAACTTCTAAATGCTATGTACTGGTGATATCATGCATCTTGTGAAAGCTATACCTTAGATGTGTAATACCTTTCCCTGAAAGATAAATTAGGTAAACTCAACAAGAGAGAAATTCTCCCAGATGTTATAGTTAAAGCCTTTGCTTACTCCCCTGGCGATTTATGTGTCTGAGGTCTTAACAATAATTTTAAAATTCCTAAGAAAGTTTTCAAAATACAGATTATTGCAGAAAATTGTATAAGCTTTGTTTTGCAGAACAAGAGATGCCTGCAGCTAGACAAATTTTCATAGACTGTAATTTAATAAATGAGAGAATCTAACAACAGAGAAATTAAATGATACTTTCTTTTTGTGACTTTAGTAAGGAAATTTTATTCCCAATATGCTCTTTCTTCCTTTTCCATCAGTTCCACCTCTTGAAATTTGAAATCTAAGCTGTGTCTGTAAATCCTAATTCAGATTAAGACCTCCCTATGAATGAAAATGTTGTAAATTAACCAGAATTGTTCTCTTATAGCATGATGACCTTCATAAGTATTGTAACAAATTGCTGTTTTGTTATTCGAGAAGAAAATATAATTATTTTCAAATAGTTTCAATGAGAGGCAAGATATTTCTCTGCAGAGTTTCAGACAGATGGTGGCGTAAAATACATTAGGTACATCAAATCACTTAATGACAGACAAAAATCTTATAATCTCTTGGAATTAAATTGATATGGCACCTCTTCAGTGACTTTTAAATGTGTGGGCTTAGACGATGCTATCAGTCATAAAAGCAAAGCAACTTGCTTCTTTGATCTTTCTTTGGATACAGTGTCCAGTGTTTCATATGGGAAAAAAATCACATATATACAGCTATTCCATTAAATTGCTTTGATGCCGAGTTACACATTTACTTACAGATTTAGTTTTAAACAGAGGAAAGAATTGGAGAAATCTTTATTATCTATTGAGAATTGTTTGAGTAGTACTTGCAGTCTGCTAATGTTATCTATAGAGAGATAGGGATATGTGTGTTTGAGACAATAAATCCAAGGAGGAAAAAAAGAATTCATATTAAGTATTGAAGTATGTCAAAGATGAGATAACAGATTTTATCTGAGAATGAGTGACATGAGAAATAAATGTATAGAAAATACAAGTAAAATTCAAGCTATTAAGTCTGATTCTTTAAAGGAAAATAAGAAAGACCTGTCTCTCACAGACATTTCTTGAAGCATGAAAATTGTTTAAAGGGCATCCTAATTTTTCCAGTTCACAAAGCTATCTGTGATGGCAGGAAAAGATTTTTTCTTGAAGTGGATGCCTTATTCTCTTTCTCCCAGTAGCTGTTCAGACTCTCTCGTCTATTTATATTCATTATTGTTGCTGTAAGAACAGTGCTGGTTTTCATTATTTCATTGGCATGAGAAGCCCTGATTTAATTTTGCTGTCAATTTTGACCTCTTTTTGTACCTCCTCTACTTTCAGTGACTAAAAGCATCAGTAAATAGAAAAAGAGAAACCCCCATAAAATACTTTTGCATCAGAACAAAATAAATATAACAGTACTCAAGATATATGTAATCGCAGTTCATATCTCTGGTAGGGTAAAGCATGCACTGGAAGTTTGTTCAGTTATTTATTGTACTCTTACGTATTTAGTGAGTTTTCACATACCTGGTGGAAAAGAGATTTGAGAGTATACCTAAATAGTCTGATAAAAAATAAGAGTCTCAAATTATCTATGGAGAAAGAGCAGAATAAAATCAATGTTAATTTTAATGCTGATAAGTATTTTCAGTAAAAATACTTTGAGAACACATTAATTTTTCCATTTGCTTTCTATCTATCATTCAAAAGGAAACAGAGTATTTTCAATATTATCTAGCCAGCTACTCATCTCTGATTTAAAATAGAATATATATATATGGCCATACTTTTCCAGTGCAATTAAGTTAATTTTCTTAAAGTGTAAGTTTCATAAACTAATCACTGTTGTCCACCACTGTGGACTGTTGGTTTATCTACTCTGCTTACTCTAGACCTAATTTAATGGATCACTATCAGAGGTGCTTTGTTTACAGCTCTCTCAACTGCTTATTCTTGTACAAGATCCATGAAATACCTAAGTGTGATATGCAGTTTCTGGTAGGACTTCATTCAGCTCTGGTACAAGCATGTCATTCTCTTTCAATAATTCTGGAATAATTCCATTATCTGACAATTAATGTGGCTCAGGTTATTGATCTTTTGGCACACAGGTTTTTTTTGCCTGAAGTTGCAGTTTCAGAGAAGACCCAAGTAGAAACCAATTGTACCAGCCAATAGGAAATCTGTTATATGAATATATTAGTTATACTCCAGTGCACAATGCTTTCACAAGAACTCCAGAATCCCAAATGACATCTCTATTATGATCTCAGAAAGGAGCCAGAGACTAAAACACTGCACAGAGTACAATTTTCTAATGAATATTTTTCTTTCAGGAAACCGTATTAAGAATGGCCTGAAAGGAAAACGCCTGTACTAAGTATGCAGCATATGGCCTAGCCAAGATGGGTCATGGGGGCAATAGTGGGCAATAACTACTTAATTAAAAAAAAAAAAAGTTCATTCAAAATTTGTCTGAAATCATAATTGTCAAAGTACCAAATTACTCTATTCGCTTTAACAATAGTTGTCAAGTCAGATGAAATCTGCAGATTTTGTATTCTTCTGTCTGATAAACTTGTTTTAATCTTCTACTTCTTTATGTTCTGTCCAGCTCCTATATTTGATCCCTTAATGAGGTCACTTTCATGTCTTCTGCTTTTCAAAATAGTGCAGCAGCCACTAAGTGATTATGACCACTGCAACTAATATTGGGTAGATTAGCAATGATTCTGTGGATTTAAAATGGGAATAATCAAGAGGTTTATTTTATTTTCCTCTACTTTAGTAGAGCACTAATATCCTAATTTTTTCAGTAGTATATTTACTCTTAAATAAATAAAGAGAGTTTAACCTCCCTGCTAATATGTTTTGCTTGGCTGGGTTTTATGCTATCCTAGCAGGTATAATTAAGTTTTTTGCTACCTATTATTAAGAATTTAGTCATGCATTGAAAATGAAGCAAGCTTAACACTGTCCCATTTCAAATCTTTTGTCATTTCTACTGGAGTCTTAGTGAAAGCATAAACTAATAATTTAAGAAACTTCTTGATATTCAAATGAATGAAAAAGCTGGAGATTACCTGATTCATTCTTGAAAAAGTAGGTGTTGGCTATGAAGCAGTAACCCAAAATATATAAACTGAACTTCTTAAGAAATCTGGAAATGTCACAAACCAAGGAACAATGGAATATTTTCTGAGATTTAAAATGTTACGGGTGTGGGTGTATGCTTTGGCAACCAAGTTAAACAAAAGTGTACTGACTAATATTTAATATTGTGCTGCAAAACACAAGAAGAGAAAAATAACAATATTAAACATTCTTAGACCAAGAGAATTGACTCATTAAAAAAAGTGCTTCTACTGCAGTTACTTCTGACAAAGATTATTCCATATTTGGGTGTAGGAAATATTTCACATATTTTGGAGGAGTATCTCAAGAAATCTGTTGAAGTGTATGCTCAGCTCAACAAAATGATTTCGGAAATCTGAAGAAAATGTTACAGAGTAGCTGGTCAACCAAAACCCCAGTATCTTCATCATAGGGATGAGAGATAGCTTCTGACTAATATGCTTCGATACCTCTGTTCAAGTCCAGTCTTGCCTTTGACTTTCATCAGGACACAGTTCTATTTGTAAAGTAAGAACTCTACCACTTATAACTGTTGAGTGAATGAAATACTGTAGGATATTTAGGATCAAAGGGAGGCGTCAAAAAACTATGATAAACAGTACTGGCTCCAATAGATTCTACCTCTCACAAGAAGGATTGAGACTAATATTTCTGACAGGCTTAGACCTTGCCAGTAACACTTGATTTTTTTTCCCCTCTGTTTTGTTTCACTCAAACTTCTTCTATACTTTCCATTAGTATAAAAATTTTCATTATGCTTTTCCATTTTACAGTGAGATAAATACTGATACTCTAACCTCTTTTCATATAACATCCCTATGATTCATGTGTAGGATTACAGTCTATCGACCGTATGTGCACAAGGGGAATTAGTGCTGTGCTTAATACTTAATTACTAATGGACTGTAACACAGATGAATCTGTCATAAGTATGGAACAATTCTGAGCTGATGTTTGCAATTAATTCACTAGCTGTAATCTGCAGACACAGCTGAAAAAATCAATAAAAAAATAATGAAAAAAATCCCTTTGAGCAGGACATAAATCACACTGAGAGATTTATTATCTTTCTATATTTGTCTCTCCATTTTTTGAGGTGTGAAGACTTTTTCTCATAACTTACTATAAAAATGACATCATCAGCAAAAAAACCCCAACAAATGCCCAACACACCTTCTTCCCTGCATAATCTCCATGGGAAAGCATCAGTACTTGTATCAGAAGTATGAACTTAGGTGAATTAATTGTGTGAGGTATTGAAAAACAGCTGAAGGACAAGGCAGTCATTGGTCACAGTCAGCACAGCTTCTTGAGAGGAACGTTCTGCTTGTCAAACTTAATTTCTCTAACAACGTTACCCACCAGCTGATCTATGGAAGTCACTTGATATAATCTTTCTACGTTTCAGTAAAGCTTTTGATACTGTCTCTCTCAAGATCCTTCTGGACAAAATGTCCAGCACACAACTGGATGAACACATCATGTGTTGGATGAGGAACTGGCTCGCAAGTCAAGCACAGAGGGTAACAGTGGATGGGGTAACATCAGACTGGTGACCTGGCGCTAGTGGGGTTCCATAGGGCTTCATCTTAGACCCTGTGCTCTTTAACATCTTCATAAATTACTTGGATTAGGACTCATGATAAGTAATTTTGCAGATGATACAGAACTGGGAGGACATTTGAAGGCAGAGAGCCCCTGCAGACCTCGGCAAATTAGAGGACTGGGCAGTCACCAACCATATGAAGTTTGAAGCAAGAAAAAGTACCAGATTCTGCACCTGGGATGGGGCAACCCCAGATGTATGTACAGACTGGGGAATGAGAGGCTGGAAAGCAGTACCTTAGAAAGTGACCTGCGGGTCCTGGTTGACAGCAAATTGAATATGGGTCAGCAGTGCCCTGGCAGCCAGGAGGGCCAACCGTGTCCTGGGGGACACCAGATAAAGCATCACCAGATAGGCGAGGGAGGTGATTGTCCCGCTCTGCTCTGCTCTGTGATGCGGCCTCACCTTGAATATTGTGTGCAGTTTTGGGCACTGCAATATAAGAAACATATTAAGCCATTAGAGAGTGTCCAGAGGAGGATAAGGAAGGTGGTGAACGATCCAGAGTTCTAGATGGTGAAGAGGCCATTCAAGGAGCAGATGAGGTCACTTGCCTTGCTCAGCTTAGAGAAGAGGAGACTGAGGGAAGACCTCATTGCAGTTACAACTTCCTCAGAAGGAAAAGCGGAGGGGCAGGCACTGATTTCTTCTCTCTGGTGACCAGTTACAGGACCCCAGGCAATGGCATGAAGATGTGTCAGTGAAAGTTTAGGTTGCATATTAGGAAAAGGTTCTTCACCCAGAGAGTGGTTGGGCACTGGAACAGACCCCCCCAGAGAATTTGTCATGGCACCAAGCCTCTGAGCTCAAGAAGGGTTTGGCCAACACTCTCAGGCACATGATGTGATTCTTGGGGCTGTCTTGTGCAAGGACAGGAGCTGGACTTAGATGATCCCTGTGGGTTCCTTCCAACTCATGATGAGCACTACATTTTATAAAATGTAACCCATTTCTTCTGAAGTATTCTTATAACAGGAAAAAATGTACATTAATACAATAATGTTTTTTATTTCTATTTTTAATGTTCATTTCGGTCTTGTGTTATGTAGAACTTCTGTTAAAGACATGAAAATGCATTCTTTGTACTTTTCAATTCACTACATTGAATTAAATTTGGTTCTGTATCCCATATCTTGCTAATATTATTAAGTAAAATTACAAATGTATAGAAGTATTTGTGAGAGAAACAAGTATGACATGAAGATATAAATGAATATTTTTTTCCCATGGTGTGGGATAAGGTTCCCTTCATGTGACACAAAAGGTTAAATGACTGCTATTTTTCGTCTTACAACACAACTGTCTCTTGACAGCTACTAAAAAGACAAGTAGTCACAAGTTATTTGTTTCTCCTTCATGCTTAGCTCTACATTATTTAGGTGATCATTTGCATGCAGAGCATGGAGAACTTTCTTCTTCCCCCAATTTGAAAATAACATAATATAAATTAACAGAACTTGAGCACATTTTACACTTTCTGTTCAAGTTTAACCTTTGAGAGTTTATGACTTGTATCAAAATAAACACTACATGAGTGACACAGAAAACCTCTTGGAAACACAAATCAATTGCTTTTTATGAATGCAGTACTACTTTTTAATATATGTTATTTTATAATATTTCATTCTATATATGCAGGAATAAAATAAGATCCAGCAATGTGTTGCTGTGAAAAGCAGAACTATATGAAGCATTTCATTTTCAGGAATGCAGTGGTACTATCAACATAACTAGTTCAAGTTACTGTCTCATGTGGCAGAGTAGTTCTGTAAGTAAAAGTAAGTCACTGAAAGATATTTCTTTACTGAAGAAAGAAATCAGTATTCTTCCTTAAAGCCAATTCTTAAACAGAATTCTTAAACAGACACGGCAATCCAGAACTTTATTTTCGATTGAGTTCTTGTCAATAATCACAAGTGTTTCAGTTTTTCTGTTTGTTTCTTGCTTTTTCCCCTGCCATTACAATTAAGTGGTCATGTGGGTATGGGTGGGGAGGTTGTCTTTTCGGTCAGTCACCATTTGAATCTAAAGGTTAGTCATATATAATGCATTTTTATATCACTTCAACAAATATCTGTCTTACAAAAGAGCTTGCAACTCTGTCAAGTCACTGACTTTTTCTATGTATTCAGCTTTCATTATCTAGTCTGGATACTCTTGGAGAGATTTGTGAGATACCCATGGGACCTAATGATGGAATGACAGAATCACCAAATACGCTGAGTTGGAAGGGACTCACGGCAATCATCAAGTCCAACCCTTAGCCCTGCATGGGACCATCCCCAAGAGTCACACCATGTGCCTGAGAGTATCATCCAAATTCTCCCTGAACTCTGTTAGGCTTGGGGCTGTGACCACTTCCCTGGGAAGCCTGTTCCAGACAGGTCACCACAGAGAAGAGATTAGTGTCTGTCCCTCCTCTTTCCATTATGAGGAGTTTGTATACTGACATTGGACATCTTTTTGATTGTGTTTTTAGTTTCTCAGTGGAAGCAATTCTGCAGTCATTGATATCCCTTAGAATATATTACGTGGAGTATCTCCGAAAATAAGTTGTCTTGTGAATGGGATGGGCATAAATTGGAACTCATGTTGTTTTATCTTTTGTGGAAAGAGCACTAGTTTTCCTCCTGGTGTTCATTTCTGGGTTGAAAACACACTATTAAATCCTTATCACCAAGAAATAAAATAAAAGGACGGCACAGCTGATGTGATCTAATAATGGTTGCTAGCTAGCTACGTTATTCTCTTATAGCTCCTGCAGTCCCATCACTTTGGCAGGAGTATCAAGAAAATTATGTTGAATTTTGAGCCTTGATTCAGATTTTCTGAAGTCATTTTTAGGAGAGCTGACATTCTAATTGCTCAATGAATTGTTTCAGCTCAGAGTTTGTTAAGCACTGACACATTTTACTGGAAAAATAAAGGTATGTAATTTGACACAGTGACAGATTAATACCTTAATATTAGATTGGCAGAACAATTAAACAGCTTAAATGTTTCTTACATCTTAATGTCTGTGCTACTTCAGGAAGCCCTAGTAAGTCCTGCTATTCTGAAGGACATATTGCCATTTCAATGATAGAAGTAAATCAGGCTATCAAAGGATTTAACAGGATTACAAGAACTCTTGCAGCAATTACATTTAAATCTAGAAAATTAAAATCTTGGGAATTTAGGTTCAGCATGGTATATTTAGTATGGTACTCACCACTGGCATCACATAAGCTGATACTTCTTAGTTCTCATTATATACATGCAATTGGTCTTGTGAACAAAAATGAAATAATAGAGTCTGAATGACAGGATAAATACAAGTTAAACAAGAGAAAACTTTATGTTTCTAATGGTCTTCCCTTTGTTTTATAATGTAATCAGGGGTTAAAATTAATATTTGACTTGAATTGTCTGTTGAATTTGATTTCACTTAAAAATAATGTTATATGGCACTTAAATTATTGTTCTCCACTGTCAACCAACAGATCAATATGATTTCAACCCAGAAGACTACAACTAGGGTTTTTTTAGTAAAAAAAAAAAAAAAAACAACCCCCCAAAACAAAGCAAAACAAACCAAAACAAAACAACAACAAAGAAAACCACACACAAAAAAGGAAAAATGCAGCCATAGATCTGTTTTTAACATAAACAGTCTTCAAGTTAGTTGTGAAATACTGATGATTAGTTGAAGAACATAGATACAATATTACTGAGCTGGTACAATCACTAATTTAGATAAGAAAATTTTTAATGAAGTTATTCCAAAATTAGGGGAATAATTTTTAGTTAAAGAATATTGTACCTTAACTTACCTGAAGGCAATTGTGATAGAAATAACTGTGGAATCCAAGCTAGGAATATTATTGCTTGAGTAATATTTCTTTGGTTACGTGACTGAGTCATGTTAAATAACTGTCTACTCATGTGTAGTGTGTTTAATAAACAAAAAATCCTAATCAAAAGTCATTGTCTTATTTGACTCTGTTCCTCACTAAAACAGAGGCATATATTATTCAAAGGTAAACAAAACCAAAATGTCATATAAGAAGAAAAATAAACACTTTTGAAATTTTTATTATTCCAACCATTTCAGATTTAAAGGATGCCAGAGGCATGATATGTTTTTCACCACTACAGGTAGAAGTAATATTAAATCTTTAACTTTATGATGACACTGTAGAATAGGGTGGATGTGTTTGGTCTCACGCAAGAAGATTTTATAAATATTAAGTTATCATGTTGGAACTTGAGAATGGGTGGGTTTTTTAAGCATTACAGTCTTTATGTTTCTTTATTCATCTGATTAACACCTATCTTAAATTTTCCAATTATTTTTTGGTTTTGTTAGTAATTTTATTACTGTAAAATTTTAAGGAGGATTCTACAATGGATTTTTAGTTGACCTGAAGCCCACCTTCTAAGGTTGATTTATTACTAAATAAGTCAAAAATCTTAACCCAGAAACAGTTAATTGGATTGAAGACAAAGCACATGAGTGCTAAGCAATCACATTAAGAGAATTGCAGAGCTGACGGGAAACTTTAGAGGTCATTTGGTGCATCCTTGGTTTCCCAAGGTATGATTAGCTACGTTATGTTATCCTTGGGAAACTTTTTTCTAGACATTCGTAAAACTCATTCCAGACTCTGTAACTGTCCATCACTACTACATTTATCCTCAAAGTTTTTTTCTGATTTCTAAACTGATTTGTCCTTGTTGCAATCAAGCCATTACTTTTGCTCCTTTCCACTATGGGCATGCAAAACAGATTGCTTCCACTCTTTTTTTTTAATTCTTCTTTCCTTTTAGGTACACGAACGGTGCTGCTTTTTCCCATAACTGCTTGCTCTTCTCACTAATTCACTTTCATTCATCTATTATAAACTTTTTTCAAAAGCTAAAGAATCAGTTAACTGTTTCTATTTTCCTATGGCATTTCTCTATTTGTTTGTTTTATTTTTATTAGTTTTAGTTGTAGAGCAACTCATGTTTGTTTTGAAAATTTCACTCTGGTCTCTTGAAAATGAGATCTAATAATGATACGTGATACAGCAGTGAGTCTTGCTGGTTTTAGGGATTGTTTAAGGGAGACTTTTATTTCACCAGTTTTCAAGTAGAGTATTGAAAATTCTCACATTTCTGTATTCCTTTTTCTTTGTATATGAAGTTTCAGAAATCAGTATTTTATATTATTCTGTCATACCTTGTCTCACAGTGTTAATCAGTCCATCAATGTACATATAAACCTTTATGTATTGTGAAATACTACAATTCTGAAACGTATTTCAGAATTGGGCATGATATACATGAAATTATTCTAGTCCAAAAGCATTACTTCATTACTTCAGTGCAGTTTGCATATCTCAAGCAGTGGATTTGTGTTTGACTTTATTCAATAGGACTGTTTCAGAGATGGCATGCACTATCTCTGCAGTACACGATAATGCCACATTCAGAATGACAGCAGTCCAAGCCTTGGGGCACTAAATGCTTCTTGAGATATGTTCAATTGCTGTTTAACTGTATTTAGCCTAAGGTGCATAGAAAGAAATTGCTGATGCCTTCAAACATGTTTAAGTATTTTAATAGTGTCTTGGCATGTCAGAATATGCCACAGCACAAACTGGGGTGCAATTATTGCACCACTGAATTATTGCGACTAGGAGGCAGGAATTTCAACAACAGTACTGCTGGGGCTGTGTTTTACTTTAGTGTAGCTTTCTTTTTCTTCCTTAAACAGTGATTTTTGACAATATGTACCCTTCCAGAAGTTTTCTGCATTTTTGTTTTCTGATTATGTAGTCAATACTCGTTATGCGTTAAGAGCTCTATTGTGTCCCTGACTGCACAGCTTGTAAAACAGAAAACCTTTTAATGTAAAAGCTATGGAAATGGATTCCTGTTTGATCACGTAGTCTTAATAGTGTTTCACTTGAATTTTGGATGGTCCTCTGAATATAGCATATCAGTATAAAGAGCTCAGGAAAAGTGGGATGATAAGTGGCTCATCCAAGTCACAGTCTCTTTCATTACTATATGACCATTTGTATTCCTTTTTCTTTTCTCACAGTGGTCTAGAACTACTGCACATACAGTTTTTACAGGTCCAAAATAAATGGAACCATACAGGGATGTTATGGGCCTGTCAATGGGGAAAGTAAAATCTGCATGTAGTCATTGATTTGTCGTAAATATTATTTAGAATTTCTCTGCCAACTCCTCATATCCTGTGGACCAGCTTTATGGTTTACAGAAGTATAGTTCCACTGCTCTAGTACTGTATGGCTACTGTGGTCTTGTACTCCTCCAAGAAAAAGGTCTACAACGAGGAGTACTTTCTCAGAATGTTCAAGTTACTGTGTCTAGATAGGGTGACAATATTGCTTTGGAAGGTTTTCCATCTCCAGTGACAACTTTTGCTAACTTAAGTATATCTAAAGTCTATTATCACCATAGTATTTGTGTGTGGTTTACAAAAGATAAGAAAGTGAAAAGCTCCTTGTATTTTTTCTCAAAAAAAGTGATAGGACCTTGTCATGACTAGATGACAATACTGGGTTTCTATGGAATATATTGTGCAAGAATGGTTGCTCAAAAATGTGCAAAGTGGAGCCAGAGTGAGTGTGCATTCTTCACTATATTTCTGCAAATGTGTGTACAAAAGAGTACATAACTTGTAACACTTAGAATCATAGAATGGTTAGGGTTGGAAGGGACCTTAAAGATCATCTAGCTCACATGTACTTGTTGACTACTGAGTTCATAATACTTTCTCTGTACTTGATGAGATATATTAAACTTCTTTGATAAGGAATGAGAGGAAAGAAAATAGTGGAAAACTACTCGAGTGGAATATTTGAGCTGTTGGTTTCTTTGACATTAAACTGGATATAGAATATCATCTTTCCCCTCTACACTGCAGTGGTAGGTGCCTTCTTTTTTTGATGATAAGCAACACTACTAGCCCTAAAGCAACAGTCAGCTAAAATTACAGAAACATGAGCATAATCTCCATTCATTTGCATGCTTTTGTACAAAGTTTTGTGGAAAATATAAAACAAATCATTCAATGTCTCAGAAATTAGCCATGAATGTTTAAAGATTTGTTGGATGAATTGTTACTACTGTTTCAAAAAATATGAACTTTTATCAGCTAACTTTTTAAAATGTGTGGTGGAAGCTTATATCAGGTACAGTAAGAAAGTAGATTGTGAAACCCGGTGAATTAGTGTACTCCAAGTTTTTTCATAGCAGAAGTCTGAGCAGTGGCAAGTTAAATCTGCTTTAAAATATTCGTTTTTTTATTTTCAAATTCTAGTTTTACCCAAAAACTTTTCTAAATATCTGCAAAACCCACTTTTAGGGAGGGGGTTTACAGTGACTTTATAAATAGTTGAGCAATACCTTCTTCTGATCTAGAGAGACCACAAGAAGATATGTGTGACAATAACTAAGATGACATCTTCCATTGTATCCCTGATGATCTTTTTGTGCAGATAAAATCTTGAATTTGACAAGTCTATGAATAAACTGTTAGAGCCTAATCCCACATCTACAAATATCTGTATAACAACAAATATCATACATCTTTCTTACTAATTAACATCGTGATAAAATTTATTGGTTAATAAATGACATTTTAAGAACTTATTTGATTTGTTTTCCAGATATGTAACTGTGGTAGAAATCTGTTTTACTATTCCTTGATTATTTGCCAATTTGTGCTGACAAATTCTTTCCTGTGTCATATTCCATTAAGCTGATCAGCTAGCAGTGAGATCACTACTATAGTGTTTAACTTTTAAACTGAGAAGCACTTAGAGATAGTTATGCTTGAATGTAAATTATTCTAGAGCACAAGGGTAATTTTTTTTTTTTTATTTTCAAATTCAGGGATTCTTCAAAACTCCATGGGCTAGATAATTTAAAACGGGGAACATAAAGTCACTACTTTGCAAAAGAGGGTTGATCTGTACAGTGAATTACCAAAAATATAGTTAATCACTTTGTAGCTAAAGGGGTGTGGCAGTTTATCCAAAAGTAGGCTTAAATCTCTGTTATCTACTGCAGTGTATAAAAAGCACACAATTTTTCCTTAACTGACTAGTTTAGGTATAGGTAATAGTATAGTCCTGACATCAGTGGATGTTTTACCCATCTTCTGATATAACACATATACAAAATATTCCCTCCTTCCCCTTCCCTGCCCCCCCAAAATGCTGAAGTTATGTCCATCTTTTACAGAGAAGAGCAATTAAAATGCAACAGGTTTAACAACATGTTAGATTAAATCAGTGCTTAAATGCTGTACTGCTCTAAGAATAGATGAAAGAAAGCAATGGAGTAGAAGGCTACACTAACTGTAAGTGCCAAACATTATTTGAAGGGTGTTTTAGAGAACACCAGATCTGACAGCCTGAGGGAGGTGAGGCTGCTGTTGCTGCTCCATGTCCCAGGTCCAACAATGAAGCAAAAATGAAGATGTATTTCCAGTAGACAAATACACAGAGCACACACATGCACCAAACATGTACACAGACAAATCACAGACACTTGGAGAACTCATACGAACACAGACAGCCTCTTTCTGTCCTTCTCTGGCTGGACAGGATGGAAGTCCTCTAGTGAGAGTGGATAAGCCCATAAGTATATTCACACATCATAGGCAGCCCATACCCAGAAAATAGTTAGAAAGGAATTTCATAGGAAGACAGGATAGATGGTACTCATCAGGCAAAAGACATGACCAAAAATCTTATTAGCCAGCAAACTATTTACATGAATGGCCCTTTTATCCAGTTATGTCTCTATTTTCCCACTCTTGTTCCCACACAAATGACTTAAACTCCTCACTTGTCTTCCCTTTGGATTCTCCCTTAAATATCACATAAGTCCTGTGCTATCCCAAACTCTTTTCTCCCCATATCCTATAATGTGTTCTGTGTATCTAGAGAGCAATCCACATTAGACAGAACGATGATTGTTCCTCCCAAGTCCTTCTTCTGACTTCCTGTCTGCCACTATACACCCCTGTGTTCCTCTGGGCCTGGGCAGATGGACCTTTGAGGGGCTGATGGTCCTATGATGAGCCTGGGAGTAGCCTCTCAGGGTGTTATTTGGGCTTATATTATCCTTTCTGTGTCTCTCTGGTCTCTTCTGTGGGTGTGAGGATGAAGTTTATCACATAACGCAGCAGGGCGACTCAGCCTCACACTGGCTTGGAGGTTATTGCTTCATAAAAGATCACTATAAGGCTGAATTGTTCAGTAAGTCATCATGCTTTACAATAAGGAGTTTGTATTAAGCATTTGTTCAGAAGTGAGTAGGGGAAGCACTACAATGAAAAATGGCACATTTTGAAGTGCATGATTCAAGGGCCACGAGCAAGGGAAGGATTTTTATGAACTCATGTAATGATGGCTCCAGATTTGTTTGAGCTAAAAAGACCATCAGATGTAATGAGATATTAATTCTTTCAATCTGAAAAAAAAAACAAACAAACCCAAACAACAACAAAAGAATCCCTTTTCAATACACACATGCTCCTGTATTTTAAATAAAGGTTAGATACATTGTCTATATAAGCATTTGGTAATATTCTGATAGAGTAATAATTGAAATGCTTGTAGCAAGCATAATGTTTAGTGGCTGTTGTTTGGAAATAAGGTGCTGTTTGAAGAGTTTATGGAGATTTAAAGGGATTGACCCTGTTGTAAAAATATGCAAAATCCTGTTTAAAAATCAAAGCACATTTGGGGCAGCTCAGCAGTTAATTATGCTTCTTACCTTTAGGGAGTGCCAGAATAATACTGATTTAGCTGACAATTAGAGGATTTTCTTGCTACCATCACCCTCTTCTGTGTATGTCTCCAGAACACAGTCATCTTAAAACTGATAGGCTGATAACTGTCCATAGTCTTTGTATTCTAAATTGGGGGAAAAAAACCCAAGTTGGTGAGTCTAAGTGGAAAAGCCTTAAAAAGTACAATGGGGGAAACAAATTTAAAAAATTTAAGAAATTAAAAAACACTCAGTTCCCTCCTCCCAGCCTTACACATCTCAGGGTTACTCAGTTATCTAGACACCAGTGTTGTTTCTTCATTAAAATCAGTGAGATATTGACGTTTGAAATATTATACTGTATTCAGAATACAAACAGTACATTCTATAAAGTTTTGACATCTGTCAATACCAAATAATATACATATTCTTTACAATACAACAAGAAATCACTAATTGAATTAATGTCAAATGCATGCAAAAATTGGGACAGGAGGAACATAAATCTGACTTAAAAGAGCTTTTTCTTAAAAGAAACTCTTAAAAGAACTCTTCTATCAGGATTAAATCCACAGATGTTGAAATGAAGTATGTTTTCTCTACAACCTGTTGTAAATATTTTACATTAAAATAGTTTATTCTGCCAGAAGCAAAGGATTTTGGGCTGCAGGGTTTTTTTTGTTTGTTTCTTTGATCTTTTACTGTTTTTTTTCTAACTTCATCAGTGGTCTTTTTTATTAATTTATAAACAATTCAAAATTTGAATTGTCACAGTTTGAGGTCATCAGGCAGCCGAAATCAAAGAAAAATAGGCAAAATAGAAGTAAGAAAATGAAGACTGAATAGGCTTTTGAAAGATATTTTAAAGACATGTGTTATTACTGGAAAACATTATCATTCAGATGAATTTGGGTGTTGTAGTGGGAAAGGAGAAAGATGTCACAGTCCATATGAAGTACCTGACTGTGTTGCCATTTGGAAGCTCCTTGCTTCCTTTTATGATAATCAATTTTTTATGAAAGAAACCTAAATGTTTCATCAAATGTATCATAACATATGAAAGTCATATCAAACACAAAAAATTTTGTTGATTTATTTTCTTTGTCAACTTTGTTTGAATATCATGTTACTTTTTAGGCAGCTTCAGTTATTTCTTGCAGACCATAAAGTACAGTACAACTGAATAAAAGCAAGGTTTCAGATTCTCAACATACATACCCCATAGTTAAGGTAGCTTTTTAGTTCAGTTGTAATGCAAGTATCAAAATACAAATATTAAAAGCCACCTGTGTTTCCGACAGGTAGGAGTCAATCCTGCAGACTGCTGAACTTTCAGTGACAGCTCTTACAAGCACAGTAGCTAGAAGGCATAGACATGGTGACCTGGAAGAGGACACCTTCTAACATAGCAAGTAACATAAAAAATGTTAGTGTTTCTCTTCAGGCAGCACTCAGATTCTCCCTGCTTCTCAACATACATACCCCCCACACACATCACAGAATAGCCAAATCTGTACATTTTTTATTAAGTTTATAACCAATAGCAGAGGTTTTGTATGCTCCTGCAATTACTGACTGTACAACTCATGTAACATGGTGGACTAACAACAAACGCCCAATCCTCAGAAGTACAAGCAGAGATTTAGATTATGTATAAATTGAGTCCCATTGTCAAGAACAGATCTGCTCACTTGCAGAGCATTAAGTATGTCCATAAGTATTTGCAGGATTCAGGGTCTTAGGATCCTTTCACATAAATTCAAAGCGTTGTCTACAAGAAATTCAAAGAAAGGTATTTTTAATAATTTCAAGAGAACTGGCAGTGTGGAAACAAGTCCTTGTTTGACTATTGCGAACATCAAAATTCAGCCAGTACCTAATACCAAATGCTTCTGGAGTTGATTTACAAGCACAGGAAGTGGATTAATAGTCTTTTTTTCAACTATTGAGGTAGAGGATATCTGTATAGATCTGCACGTTGCCTATGGGCACATGCAATGTTAAAAAATTATTACTGAGGAACTTACTACAACATTCCTGCAAAGACCTTTAAAAATACCTTTTGTGAATTTGTTTCAATTGAAGTCATTGTAGTATTAATTTGTAAAGACAACTCTCTTTTATTTTCAGATTCACGGCCTCTACCAGATGTAGCACTGACAGGGAAGTGTACCCGAGAATGTGATGAATATGGTCACTCAGACTCCTGCTGGATGCCAGTCCGCACTTCTCCGGAGAGAAAGCAGAAGAGCCAGCCAAAACTCTCCACTTTCATGCCTGTCGATGAACGAGGCAGTCAGGAAAAGCTGGCCAATGGAGAGGCCTCCCTCATGGGTGATCGCAACAGAAACCTCCTTAACAAAAAGTTGACCTCATCCTATGAGACCTTCAGCGCGGCTAGTTTCAGCAAAAATGAAGAAGGCAATCCAGAGGATATCCCCCTTACACAGACAGGGGAATACAAGCCATCTCCTGTCAATACTCTAACTAGAAGAGAAGTTTACCTGTAGGCTAAAAAGCAGCAACAAAGTTCTTTCATATTGTAAGAAAGAAATGGGGAAAAAGTCTTAAAATCACAACAATTTTAAGAAAAAATAAACAAAAAAGAGGGGGCCACCAAAGAGACAAAAGATCTGCCTGCCACTTCTGCCTCCATAGCAGGCATGTAATTATACTGTCTGCTTGACTATATTGTACAATGTAGAAAACATTGTTACTTGCATGTCTAACTCCCGCTTTTGCTGATTTTTATTTTTCCTAAATCTATGGTTGCAAATTCCTCCCATAGTAGAGAGCTTGATTAAAAAGAACACAACACACTGCTGTTCCCCTCTGCAGAAGCATGAGTTAAGCCACTCATTTTGTTTGTTTGTCATCTGGCTTGTTGAGGATAACATGTCAGGGAAAATGTACTCAAAACATATCATCTGAATATTGCTGATCCCCACCAGGGACAATCCTTCAGAAACCATACAGATATAGAGATAAATATAAGGAAATAATCATTATTAGGCACTTTGTGAAGACCACAGCTTTAATATTCTCACCTCTCATCTGAGGCTGGAAGAAACAGAAATACATTCAGCCTGCGACTGCAGTCAAAAACATGGCATCCTTTCCTGTGATTCATGGACTCTGGTTCTGTTTTATCCATCAAACAAACGTGTCTTGCTGTGTCTCTTTCTCTCCTCTCTCGTTCTCTGTAATGATTACTTCAATGTAAACACATATACCATAGGATAGTAATGATAAACTGTTGAAATCATTATTTCAGGCAAGACTAACATCTAGGTGGGAAGATTGTAATAATAAAAAGGCCAAAGATCACACAATGGATCAGGGGAACTGCTAAGTATTGGGGCTTGGCTTAGAAAATTAATGTATTCACAAACAAACACATGTACTCATAACACACCTTCTGTTATATTTTGCACAGCAGCACAGTTCACAAGCCCAGATGACAATTTTTTTTTTCAACAAGGTTCAACTGAATGCCCAAAGGGATTGATGTGGGTTTTTTTGTAACGACGTGATATGTTGCAGCAGAAGCTGCATATGATATGCTGCATGTGCCAGGGAATTTTTAAGATCAAACTTTAAAAATAATAGTAGTAATAGAAGGCTGTGTTAATAAGAATGCTTGATGGGAGGGAAAAGGTGGACAATGGGATGGTGCAGTAACAAGAGGATGTTACAAGTTCAATACAGAAGCTGCTTTTCAGATTGCGAGGAATTGTTGCTAAATCTTTGGTCATCAGATTACCAGTTGCAGATTACCAATTGCTTCAATTATGTCAAAGATATAATGAAAGCTTTCTTGAAACCAAGTGCATTAAACCCAAGAGAAGTGCAATACTAAATGATGTCAAGACTCAGAACATTTAGCATAAATAAAAAATGGTCTGATAAACAGTGGTATGATACTCACCTATCAGGTCAAGATGAGTCAAAAGGAGTCAAAGCTGCTGTGATATGCAAAAGCTGTAACAATTCTCCTGGTGATTGATTCTTGAAAGGAAGAGGAAATGAAACAGGTTTTTGTGCAATAAAGGCAACAAAACATGCAGAACAACAAACAATTCTTTGTACTTGATGCTGTAGAAATAATGGCAGACTGAGCTCAGACATTCAGATGAAAGCGACAATCGAACAACACAGCAAGGACAGCTAAAGGAGGGGGAAAGCAGATCCCCGGCTGTTTAACCTGGCGGGAAGGCATGGCTAGATGGCTCTCTAGTATAATGTAGTCACAATGTAGCTTTGGGTAGTTTCTTGCTTTGAAGAATTGCATAGAAATAACCTTAAACAGACTAAGGTAGAGGTTGGTAAATCAAAACAACTCATCACATTTATCTTTTGAATTCACTTCTCCATATAGTGGGATGTGCCATTATTGGCACATTCATTCTCCTCTCTTGAGTTTACTTTTTTCAAGTAACATCAGTTTGTGCATAACAGTTATGATGAATGGGCACATTTTAGAAAGAAAATATTAAAATCAAAGATTAATAATGATTGAACATTTTTATGTTTAATTATTTAAGTAATATGGAGAGATGCAAGCTAGTACTTTGTTATGAGACTGCATATAGCAGTTACTGCTTTGTATAATCTGTAAGTACCTGTTTAAAAATGCTTCTACAATGCTTATGTAATATATACACATTTTTCTTGCACGTTTCAACAGAATACACAATTGCATAACACAAATGTTCAACAGAATTTCCTTTAATAAGATTTTATTTAATATTATACACAAGAAAATAAGTTAGGTAGCTGGGTTCCATATATTCTTAGACACTTTTTCTACAAGACTAATAATACAGGTCATAGTTGACCTTCAGATAAAATGGATCAGCAGTCACTCACCAATTTTTGCACCGCATAAGACAGTCATGAAATAATTTACTTGTGTGCATCTCCTTAGATCTGATATGCGTGTGAAAGAATTTAAAAAAAAAAATCTGTCTACTGTAAGTATTCACAGTAATTCTGGTGGAACTAGCCACTATTAATATGCTGATTACTCTTCTGACCTGGCATGACATGCAAATATATTTTGTGTTTGTATTTTTCCTCTTTATTTGAAATAGGTTAAATCTGGTGCCACTCCATAAATAGAGTGCTTTTGTATAAAAATAAACAAATAAAGCTATAAAAATTAATTAGGGTGAATGCAAAATATGCAACTGTGCCTTTTATACCTATTATTATGGTAAAGTGGTAGTTGGGTTTGGACACTGAGGGATAAGGGGCTATTTCCAACCTTTTTGAACCTGTATATTTACCTGTGTTTATTTTCTGAGAAATTATAAATAATATATTTAAAAACAAGCCTTTTGCCAAACTCAGTTAATGGACCAGTCTTAAGCATTATTAACACAAGGCTGTGGTTTAAGTAGGTCTTGAGGGTTTTTTTATTACTATTTGTGTGGGATTTGGGGTTATTTTAATTTGTTTTTATTCTGCTGCCTGAAAAACTATGATCAGTCTGTATAATAGTTATTTAGCAAGGTATCACCAGTTCATGATGCCAGGAAAATTGACAATTCTTTTTAATTGCTTTTAGCCATCATCACATTTCAGTTGTACAGTATAGAAATCATCTTTTTTATTTCCTTCCATGGGAAACTCAGATGAGCTTTGCATGTATTTTACATTAGGGCTCCTTTATAGATTGATGCATTAATATATAACTTTATATGTATTATTCTAATCTAAAATCTAATGCTCATTCTGGATCTCAGACCCACTATGTTTATCCAATATGGTTTCTGACTGGCCTGCTGCCTGAGTTTCAGGAAAAAAAGTTAAACATTATTTTTATGTGGGGGAAGAACTTAAATGGAATTGAAATGATTGCTGAAAGGTTACCCTAGGAAGTTGTCAAGCAGGGAAATAAGGAATATGGATAAAGACCTTGCCATAAATCCAGCCATCACCAAACACTTGTAAGGAAGTTGAACAACGAAATGTTTTTCCTTTTGTTTCATTGATGATAAATATACACTGTTTTCATCAGGAACAAAGCAGATGAAATAGCAATAGAAATTAAAGTTCATCAATTAAGTTGTATTACTGACTGAATGAGCATAAACATGAGGAAGAAGACAACATTCACCAGCTACCTGGGGTATGCTTTCAGACAACTTTTTCCTAAATTTTAAAGCACTTGCATTCAGTGTGGTACGATCTGTTTGTAATATTAATCATTGACTATTGTTCTGCAACTTGGATGTTGATAGTGAAGCAGAGAACAATTTATCATTGTTTATTATGAGTCACTATGCACGCAACTATGCTAAACATGGCAAAATGTATTAAACGCTAGTCCACCTCTATTTATGAAATATTTACATAATTTAATTTGCTTTTGTACAGTTTTATGTAAATAAATTGCTTGTCATTTTTGTCTCTGCAAATTAAAATATAACATGTTCAACTGGTTGCCCATTTGCCAGTTTACTTTCTCTGACAGTCTATTCCACTTTTACCGGATTAAGTCACATGCTAGTTTCAATATTTAACCTGCATTTTGAATGCCAAAGATGACACTACCTTAGTAACTGGACACATATCAACTGCAGATGTGGCTGAGGTTTTACCTGTCTACAAAGTGAAATTCAACAGAGGCTATTGTCACTCAAAACAGCATGCATCTATTTTCATAGCAGAAATAGAGTACTTGTAACAATAGCAGTTGTTTCTGATTACTATTCAAAAAAGCTTTTTATTAAAATTTGTTTAAAACTTTCATAGGAAGGGGAATAACAAGTCCTAAATAAAAGCTCAAGTATTTCCATTATGGAACAGCAATTTTCTAATTATCAGCAAAGGTGGTTATTTTTCCAAGAAGTTTAGAATTATTGACAGATCCCAAAATGTCAGTGAAGCACCTACACTGAGGAGAACAACACAATTAATGCAATATTGTAAAGCAAAATGTGAAACAAAACTTTCCTGTTCTTTCTAGCTATGAATCAAATTATCCATCTCAGCAGATCCATAACTGCAGGTCAAGAAAAAAACCCTCCTCAAGAAGGAACACCTAAGAAGAAGAAAGAGTTTATTCCTTAGGTGTCTGGAAGGTTGGTTTTTTTTTGGTTTGGTTTGGGGTTTTTGTTGTTGTTGTGTTGTTTTTGTTTTGTTTGTTTATTTTAATTTGTTTTAATAGAACAGGCCCCAAACCAGCCATCAAGTTGGAATTTGCATCAGTTGTAATATGTGAAAAATATGTATATGGAGAGAGGGATCAAACGTTGAAACTACCCTGCCTTCATTTTATACAAAATAGAGTATTGCTACAGAGACCTTGCAAACAATTGCATACAATTTCCCAGTGAACATCATGGGAAGTGCCATATCTATCCTTTTACTTTAGTTACAAATTAGGCTTTGATTTTTATGAATGCAAGGTGGTCAGAACTTTTTTTTTTAAATAAACTTTGCATTGCAAATTTGTGACTGTGCTTTCAGTTAACATTTCCTAGTCTTCTCTAAAGAATGTGTCAAGGAAGATTCTTCCATAAGCAGAGGTCTGAATCTACATGCCTGTGGAGAGAATTCAGTTTGCAGAATTCTGACAACCTAGATCTCCCACATTGCACTTCAATGTGGAGCTACCCCTCCACCTCTTTCAGCAGTAGCAGTGTTTTAATGAGTAACTTCAGTCAAGCTTTCAAGTTTATTTTATACTAGTTGTAGTATGCCAACCATGACCTTATGTTTGTTTATTTTTTTATCTGCATTTTTCTTGTTTACCCACTCCATCCAGGAAGGTGATTACAGGAAGATAAAATAAATTTCCTGAACCACAGAGAGTGGAAAAAAAAGATAATATGAACCAGTGAAAGCTAACAATTTTTGTTCCCCTTTAACCCTGGCTTCATTTCTCCCTCCTGAGCTACAGTAAAATGTAAATCTTATGCAGAGACTGAAATTAATAAATGTGACCTAGGCAGAAATAATTTCATGACTTTATTGAGCCTAAGGGGAGTGTATAGAGGATGCTTAATAGTTCATAAATGTGCAAATCATCTAGGCTATGCAAAAGAAGAAAGTAACACCGGAGTTAGACAAGAATATTTAGTGTATTGCTCAGTAAAATGGTAGGTTTCTAGTCAGGCAGTTCATACAGCTCTTTTCCTCTAAAGCAAGTACACATGGTTTAGATAAACTTACCAAGAAACCAGGGGGGAAAAAATGTGAAATAACTATTCTCTAGTTGTATGGAATAGCCTCTGGGGAAAAAAGGGAACAAAGAACAGCAAATAGGTATAATACAATTGGTGCAGAATTGATAGATTCTTTAGGACTTCCAAATCGATTTAAGGATCTGAAAATAGGGAGCTATTAATGCATAATTTGTATGGCACTGTAATTTCTGAGAAAGGATTCTTGCTAATTATAAGGCATGTGATTCTATTTAAGGTAGTGTTTTTGAAGACTAAGTTAACAGTTATCTTAGCATTTGTATCTTGGCATTCCTGCTTTGTAAGCTTACTAAAGCAAATTTCATCAGGCTTCTACAGCATTCACTGTAGGAGCAGGCAGGTTTGCAAAGACCAAGATAGCCAAATACAGTTTTCATACTTCTATTCTTCTTTCAGGATTGCAACCAACTTTTTCATGTTTACTATAGTAATGAATTTTGAAAACCCACCTTTCAACTGTGTTTTCCAGAATAATACAGAAGGAACGAAGTAGCAAAAGTAATATAAAAGCAGGTTTATACCATGTTTAGTCCTCCTTTGGTAAATATACACTCACCAAACTGCAGTGTCATGGAGAGAGCAACTTAAATAAGAATGAATCACTTAAGACTTATCCAATCCTGTGCGGAATCAGAGAAGGAAGGAAAGACTAGAGCAAGAGCAAGAAAATTGCTGTCTTTTTATTACCTATCTCTCATGGATCTCCAGCACCTACAGAATTCCCTGAATGGGAATACTAGATTCTATCTTTTCCCCACAAAAGTGTACACTTTCACTTCTTCCAAAGGAACTTGCAGATTTTACAACTTGTAGTAAGTATAATTGGGGTAAATCATCTTCTTTGCTCTTTTTCTTCTTACGTGATAGCTGTGTTACATGGTTCCAGAAAAGAAACTGATTCTAACTGTGGCAAGATTATGGTGTTCATAGTCTGCTTTAAGTTAGGTGAATATATATTTGATAAGACAAGTAGAAGTGAAGAAATCAGAATAAGATGAAAGGGATCCTGGTAGTCAGAAAAGAACAACAGACTGATGTACACACTGTAATGGTTTATTATTTAGGTCTGATGAAAAGAGAAGAGGCTGAAAAATTCACAAACAGAAAGTGAAAGGAGGATTAAAAGTTACAGATGGACAACTCATATTAGTTGTGTTTTTATATGTATATATACATACAAGTCTCATCTCTTGCTTTTGAAGTAGATTTTAAAATTCAAAAAAATGGTTTACTTCTGTCATTACTCATTGTCAGAGACCAAATATTGGACAACAGGGACCTTCAGTATGAGGTCCTATATCTATTCTAAGGTTTAGTAAGACAGAACAAAATACACTTAATGTGTCAGGGAATGGTGACTACAGAGTTAGAAAAGTGGATAACTACCGAACTTGCTTCACTTTCTCTCTAGTCTCCTGTCTCACATAAGCTGCTAGAACAAAAGTCAGAGCATTTTTTTTAATCTTCGTCTCCTTTTGCTGACAGTTCCTGGAATCAGCTTGGCACCTACTTAGCTTTTGCCCACCTTGCTCTGAACTAGAAGACAGCCCTGGAACAATAGGTGATTTCATATTCTTTTTCATTCTGACCTCTGAGCATCTGGCAGGCATCATGTTGCCACTGTTATCTTTAGGAGCATGAAATTGTGGTAGACTCACACATGACTTCAAGTATGAATATTAAAAGGGTCCTTATAGGTGGTAGAACAAGAAGTATGCCTTGAATTTAGAATAATCTGGTGCTATGCTGATTAAAAAAAAATTATCCTGAATTCCAGAGAGGATTGAAAAGCTGCTATGTGTGATAAAGAACAAACCACATGGTAGGTATAACCCTACAATAGCAAGCAGTGCATTTCTACTTGCTCTAATTTGTGCCTTATGTACAGATGAAAGGAAAATGCACAAATGCCCCAGGTCCCTCTGAAGTATAGTTAATATAGTGGTTTATGTATGCAAGAAAGAGGCAATCATCTTTTTCCCAACACTAGTAAGTCAAGCCTCTTTCTAAGCAGTTTGGATGTCCCTGCTGAATATTGTGATTGTTTTTATGTGTCATCAGTGAAATGATAATGGCTAATTAATGATACATCTAGCGTGACATGCTCATTTAGGAGGGCATAGAATTAATTGGGGGAAAATATAAAAATGTTGGCTGGAGAAAAAGGCTCTCATATTCTAACTTCTATGAGTTGGTACAATGTACCAGCTACATATATTATTACATATTAATATAAAAGTATAATATTGCTTTTCAGTTGCAAAGAAAAATGAGCTAATCAAAATGAGCATTCAGAAAGAATTAAAGGTGAGAGTTTGGTTTGTCATGGACTGAGGTCACATCTGAGAGTTACAAAACATTTTTTCTGTACTGATTGACTGCAGATAAAATAAATTTAGCAACACTTAATAATACATTTGTCTTTCTTCACGCAGTGATGGGATCTGAAGCTTGCAGAAGTTTACTGTTCAGTGGCACTCAGAAGCAAAAAAACCAAAACAACAGAGAATGAAAGCTTAGAATTAAGGAAGGATTATCAAACAGAACAGATTCTGCTGCTTAAATCAAGTTGCAGGTGCATCATTAATATTTTGCACAGTTCTGACCTTCCCACTCTGTATTAAAAAGAATATAAATTCTAGAAGGTTAGGGTGATCAAAATTATGGAATACATAAAATGGGATTCTGCAGCCTAGAGAACAAAACTGACAGGTTTGACAGTGGTCCATATGAAGTCATGAATGGCATTTAAAGAAGTGGTGAAAAGTATCAGGTTTCCTTGATAAATGGGCAATGAATCATCATATCAAATTATCAAGCACTAGGCTCAAGATATATGGAAGCGTGTTTTCTCACAGTGCATCAAAGTGCTCAACTTGTTGTCAGAGGAGATCAATTTTGGGGATGCACCCCATGAATCTGGCTCACAAATAATAAAATAACTCCCACAAGATTTCTAGATTTATCCTTTTTATGAATGATATAAGTTAAGAATAACATAATAATAATATATCTCTTTGTTTCTCCTGCTCTCTTACCTATACAGACACGCTACCAATTACTGGAAGCAGAATAATAAAAATACAAAATAAAACAAAAAAAACAACTCGGCCCTCGAGACCATTCTTTTGTTAGCCAAAACAGTAAAAAGTTTTGCTTCAGGAAGTTCGTACTGATAGTCGATGGTTTGGATGCTGTTTGCCCATGAGAGTGATGAAGAATAAACTATGCATGATCCCAATTGTTTCTTGGAAATTTTCCACTGCAAGTCTTCCGCTGAGAAAACTTTCAATTGAAAAAAAAGTAGAAAAGACAACAACAAAAAAATTAGATTTCTTTTTCTTCAGATTGCAGTTGACTTACCACTAAAATTCCAAAACTTTGCACCTCAAGAAACACATAGCTAGATTCACAGAATTATGAAAGTTTTAAGCACTAGAACAGGCTGTTACAAGGCTTATTTGGACATGTGAACAGCCGTGCTTTTTAACTCCTGCTGAAAACAGTGACAGGTGTTTATCTTGTGCACTCCTGATTTTGGAGATTCATATAGACAAAAATGGATAGCAAAGCAAACCAAAAGTATTTGCAAACAAGTTTCCAAGGGTTTCTGTTATTTCAGACTTTGTACTTCTGAAAATAAGTACAAAACAGAAGATAGTGGAAAATAGTTAATCATATAGTAATATGTGAGGTATTACTAGATGATGTTTGAGTTCTTGGGAGTGTCTGAAGATGTGTTTTATCAAATCTGACAACTAAAATATTGTATCAGTGATGTAATAAGAACTTCTCTTTTATCTTCTGATAATAATGAGTAGAAAACATTTTTTTTCTCCCAAAGAAATTAAAAAATAATGTTTCTTCATCTTCACATTCAATTGGAGAAAGCAAGGGTATATTATTAAGACTTCATTTTGGACTCATTAGGATCAGTGCAGGCTAATCTGCAATGATTTGAGATTAAATAAATTGATAATATAATTTCACACTTTTAAAATTTAATTTAAAACCTAGATTGATATTCATGAAACTAATATGCATAACAAATATTTCAATGAATACAAGCTAGCATCATTTTAAAGAACTTAGAGTCATGCAGCCATTTTCAAAAATCACACTACATGTAACGTGGCAGGAAAATGGAAGATTAAAATGTGAATGTACGTTAGTTTCATCTACACTAATATTCTTTTAAGAATAAAGACCTAGGGAGTCTATAATTTTAAACTTTAACTAACTAACTAACTAACTAAAAATAGTTAACATTTACACAGAATCGCATAACTTTAGGTAAAGTATGTTCTGGACAAAGTTGAAAAACTGGACATTTTGATTAGGCTTAATGAACTACATAGTTGGAACACTATAGAGAAAGAAACACAGTTAAGTGACCAAAGTGAATTAATATTTAAAGCTCAAAAGGAGAGAAAGATGACTTTATTCCTATCCTTTATTGCTTTTCCAAAACATAGTTGCCACTAGTGCTAAGAACGCTATTACTGAAGTTTATTTTACCTGAGGATGAAAATGAAAAGCTTTTTCCCCCCTAAATGGGTTCCCCAAATTTCTCTGTGTTTGAAGCCTCTTGCACTATCATCAGTAATGTTGTTAACTGCAAAATCTGCAATATCTTTTGAGAGAAAAATTCGCATGTTTTTCTCAGCATGAAAACAAGCACACTACTATCTTCCTCCAAGGAATTGTAAGCTATTGTAAACAAAGCACTGCACAGAGACAGTAACCACGTTATCTTACTGCTACATTACTCAATTAATTCAGAACTAGTTCCTGTATTTTCATATAGCTTAATAAAACATTTGTTTGCAATGTATTATGCAGAGCTCTGGCCTGCAGTACACTTTGCGGAAGATTAGACTGGAGAACTAACTCCTTTAACTCTTAAAATATGAGGAACTAAAAATGTACAATCTGACATGGAGGAGACATACTCCAACTCCAAAGATATATTACCACCTTTGTGAGAGTATTGATTTTTCGTAGAAATAGCTAGGATCAGATATCATGCCTTAATGGCAGATCTCTGCCTCTGAGCAACAGAAATATAGCAGTCTTTGCAGGCTCTTACAGCTTCTATCCTTTGTTTTCACTCTAGAACCATGGAAAGAAAGAGGAATCAGATATGGTTAAAGACATTTATTTTTAATCCCTGAATCTAGCTGCTACTCATTTGTCAATAGATCAAATTCTTACTAAAGTCTTTTAATAAGGAAAATTCTGTTTATAAAAGTTTTGATACCCTACTCCTGAGAAAGCTACACTATCTCTCAGTCATAAAAAAGAAATCTTGCCTCTGGATCACTGCAGCAGAGCATACACACTGAAGAATAAATACTGTTTCAGTTTATCCATGCAACTGGAATTAATCTGCATAAGGAAAATGTGACTAGAGCTTGTCCAAGTACACTTCCCAGTTACTAGGAAGCAGAAAAGGAGCCAGTCTTCTTTGTACAGACATAATGGATTATAGTGCACTCTAATATAGACTTGGCTGGAATGCTAAAAATTTAAAATGTCTCAAACCTTTCGTCTTGGAAAAGAAATTTCTTAAAACTGGATTGTGATGATTTAAGAGCTGGAAAGAATCTGCCCAAATGAATGATTTTATTGTAATTGTAACCCATGCGTGTGTATTATTTACTGTTTAGTAATATAATAAATTGTTACCCCAGTTACAGTTTTGTCCAATAGGCAAAGGAAAGCAATCTTCCTTTGATAGATTTTTGTTAGTTTTTTGCTTTCAAACTTTTTCAAAAACTTTTGTTTTTTCTTACTGACCTGAAAGTCATTACACAACATTTACTCTCCTGCTCTCAATAGTACTTAAAGACTTTAAAAAGTTCTTCCTGGGGAGAAAAAGTAGCAGTCAGTATTGGATTAAGCCAGCAAGGGTTGAACATACGTGACAGTATCTCAAGTCTCCCCTTGCTCTGCCTTCCCAACCCACAAGAAAGAAATACAGTGACCCAAGAGCAGCAGCAATTTAGTTCAGAGAAAGTACAGTGGGATTTAAAACCTGTCCTGAGAAATTATAATTCCTTCCACTCTGAATTGCATCCAAAAATGCACATAGAGATACTATGTGGAGATTTTAAAAGCATATATTTTAATCTAACAGGATTTGTTGACCAAATCCTCAAATACAGTAAATCAGCACCTAATCTATAGGTGAGAAATCCATTCTCCTTGGTGTTCTTTCTGGTTTGGATGATGATATTGCCACAGCTTGTATTCAATAGCTGGTTCATCAGAAAAAAATGTGCAAACTATAGTATATAGTTTAGTATAGTGTATAGTATAGTATACAGTTATTTTAGGAAACTGATTAGAGGCTTGTGTAGCTGATATCTTAGACCACAGGGCCCTCTTTTTGAGTGCTGAAGACAAAGCGGTTGAGAGCAGCTTTGCCACCCACCATGGTGAGTAGATCTCTAGCCTAGGAATGGATGTGGAAGGGAAATTACAACCCACAGTCAAAAAAGAAAGTAGTGGGCAAAGGGTGCAAGGTGGCAGGTAAAGGAGACAACTCCCAAGTTATAAAGCAGGGTGAAAGAGTTTCCACCTCAAGCATGTTATATGCATAGAAATGCACACAGCCTATGAAACAAACAACAAAGATTGCAGCTGTGCCTGTGGTTACACATCTAGAACATCATCCCAGTTACTCGAGTGTGGTGGGACAACTCACACAAACAGATTGTTGCAATGGGTGGATACACACTCCTCAGGGAAGACATGTCAAGAAAAGGAGGTAAGAGGGAGGTGAAGGAGGAGTTCAGAGGTATGCAAGTCCTACTGTGAGGCACACAACAATTTGGCTGAGAGTTCACAGATCAGAATCAAAGCAGAGGCCAGTAAGGGAAACCCAGTGGTGGGAGTTTGCTACAGTTCATCTGATCAGAGTAAGGGTATGAATGAAGCTATTTTTGAATAATCCAGAATTCTGGATCACAGGCCCCAATTATCATGGGAGAACAGTGGCATTTTCTGATAGGGCACCATGATAGGAACTTTTTGATGCAAATACTGATACCATTATGTACAGTTGGATTAGCTGTTCACAGACAAGGAAGAACCAGTTGAGGATGTGATAAGCAATGGTGAGTTTGTCTGGAATAACCATGATTTACTGGAGTTCAAGATCCTGAGGAGAATGAAGGAGATAAGAAGCAGTCTATACTCTGTACTTTGGGAGAGCAGGTTTCAGGTTATTCAGGGAACAGGTATATAGAATCACATGGGAAGAGGCAGTTCTGAAGGGCTCAAGAAGGCTGTGAAGGACACTAACCAAACACAATAATGGTCCATCCTGGTTCCCAGGAAAACAAGCAAATGTCTCAGGAGACCAACCTGACTAAACAGAGGACTCATGGTGGAATTCAAATGAAAAAAAGAGGGCAGTGTACAAGAAGCTTAATCAGGGAAAGACTACTAAGCAGAAATTTGGAAGCATTGCTCAGCCATGCAGGGATTTTGTTAGAAGAGTTGCAGCTCCCTTTGAAACCCGTTAGGGATGGCAAGGGCAAGAAGATTTGCTTCTAGCAGTAGTGTGCAAGTATAGTGTTGAAAGGGGTTTGTAATTTAGTGACATCAGGTGTGTAAGGTTGAGGTACTCAACAGAAAGAAAAGCAGCCAATATTGGATGAGGATAGAAATAGGCCACTATGATGCCCATCCATAAAAAAGGCCAGAGGAAGGATCTGGCAACTACAGATCTGTCAGCCTGACCTCAGTGCCCAGCAAGGTTCCGGAATAGATCATCTTGAGTGTGGTCACACAGCACTACAGGATGGCTGGGGGATCAGACCCAGCCATCATAGATTTAGGAGGGGCAGGTCCTGCATGACCAACCTGATCTCCTTCTATGATCAGGTGACTCGCCTCGTGGATAAGGGGAAAGCTGTGGATGTAGTCTACCTGGACTTCAGCAAAGCCTTTGACAACGTCTCCCACAGCACACTCCTGCAAATATCTATATTGATGATACGGATAAGGAGAGTGAGTCTACCATTAGCAAAGTTGCAGGTGACATCAACTGGGGGAGAGTGCTGATCTGTTGGAGGATAGGAAGGCTCTGTCAAGGGACCTGGACAGGCTAGATATATGGGCCAAATCCGGTGGTATGAAGTTCAACAAAACCAAGTGCCAGGTACTGGACTTTGGCCACAAGAACCTCATGCAACACTACAGGTTGGGGACAAAGTGGCTGGAGAGCAGCCAGGCAGAAAGGGACCTGTGGGTACTGATTGACAGCAGGCTGAACATGAGCCAGCAGTGTGCCCTGGTGGCCAAGAAGGCCAATGGTATCCTGGTCTGTATTGGTAGTGTGGCCAACAGGACTAGCGAAGTGATTCTTCCCTTGTACTTGGCACTGGTGAGGCCACACCTCAAGTATTGTGCCCAGTTTTGGGGTCTTCAATTTAAGAATGATGTTGGGATGCTGGAGCATGTCCAGAGAAGGGCAATGAGGCTGTCGAAGGGTCTCGAGCACAGGTCCTATGAGGAGAGGCTGAGGGAGCTGGGGTTGTTCAGCCTGGAGAAGAGAAAGCTCAGGGGAGACCTCATCACTCTCTACAACTACCTGAAAGGAGGCTGTAGCCAGGTGAAGGTTGGTCTCTTCTCCCAGGCAACCAGCAGTAGGACAAGAGGACACAGTCTTAAGCTGCACCAGAGGAGGTTTAGGTTGGACATGAGGAAGTTCTTCACAGAGGGGGTGATTGGGCATTGGAACAGACTGGCCAGGGAGGTGATGGAGTCACCGTCCCTGGAGGTGTTTAAGAAGACTGGATGAGGCACTTAGTACCATGGTCTAGTTAACAATATGGTGTTTGATCATAGGTTGGACTCGATCTCAGAGATCTTTTCTAACCTAGTTGATTCTGTAACAGTGTTTCAGGTAACTCAAAGCATGCAAACCCATATGATTAGATGAGCTGCATCCAAGTGTGCCGAGAGAAGTGGCTGATGTCCTTCAACAGGTGATGTCAGTCATCTTTGACAGGTCATGGGAATCTGATAACTGGAGAAAGGCAAATATTGCAATCATCTTCAAAAAGGCCAGTATGGCAGCTCTGGAAAACTACAGATCAATGAGTTTCACTTTGTTACCTGGGAAAAGAGTGCTCCTGAAACATAATTCTGGACACATGAAGGACAAAGTGCTTGGGAAGAGTTAGCATCTCCCAGGTGTAAACCATTCTTGAGAAGCCTGTTTGACTCCTGTGATAAAGCAAAGGGTTTTATTAACAAGGTTAGACTAGTGAAAGTAATTTACCTTGATTTTAAAAAGGGCTTTCAACACTGTTTCTTACATTATTCTTATATCCTACTTAGAACATTACAGTCTGGATGGATGAATAAAATAAATAAATCTAACTTGGTAAATAACACCCCAAATCTTATAGAAAGCAGAAGGTAGTATTTATGGTGTCTTCCCCTACCTAGAGGCCACTGACAAGTGGAGGAGTTTATCCTATAACCTGCCCATTTAAAAACTTTATCAATGACCAAAAGGAGGTGAATGGAATGCACTCACATCAAGTTTGTAGCTGACCTCAAATTGCTGTATCAGTTGATAGACTAGAAGGCAGGATATCCATCCAGAGTAGACAAGATAAAGGATCAGGCAACTGGAACCTCAGCAAGATTCTTCTTATTGAACAAATGACAAGTCTGGTGCTTGGAAAGGAAGAGCCCCCTTCAATGATATGGGCTGGAACCCGTTCTCTGAGCAGAGCAGCTCTACTGAAAATATTCTGGCAGTGTAGGTGGATGCAGGCAGGCCACGAGCCAACAGTGCGTCCTGGCAGCAAAATAAGCTGAGAATTTCCTAGGCTGTACTAACAGAAGTGTGACCAGGAGATCCACAGGAGTGATTATTCCCCTCTCAGCACCATACCTAGAGTCCCATGTCCAGTTTTGGGCTCCTCTGTAGAAGAGAGATGTTGATAAGTGGGCTGATTTTGGCACACCTAGTCCAGGGCTGAAGTACTTGCTCTGTGAGGAGACCGTGAGGGAGCTGGAAAAAGGACAACTTTGGAGTAACTTAGCATCAGTCCCCAAGCATTTATGAGAATATCACCAAGGCAATGGAGCCAGGCTGTTCAGAGATGCATTGGAAGTATATTAGGGACAGCAGACATAAGTCGAAATGCAAGATGTTGAGACTTACAAATCTTTTCCCCCGTGAGGATAGTCAAGCACTGGAACAGGCTACCTGGAGAGGTATCTTTCCTTGTTTTTTCTTTAAGAACCAACTGGACTGAACTCTATCTATCTTGGTCTGACCTCATAGCTGACCCTACTTTGACCATGAGGTTGGACTCTCCTGAGGTCACTTCCAACATGAATCATCCTGTGATGCTAATATTTTCAAGTTATTTTTTTATAGGCTTACCTAGCTTGATTATACTCTCACAGAGCTGAGTGACATAATTTGGAATCATAAATGTTTAAACAATTATTTAAAACCATATTTATCTCATGTCCCTTTATAGATGTGTGAATATGCATATTCACTTATAAACAATATAAGAAAGTTTATTAAATTGCTTATGCTAATAGGATCACATCTTCAGAGACCATCAGTGATGCAGCTCAGTTGGTACATGCCTAGTTTTCAAAACTAGATTTGTGGTTACCTAGTCCTGCAAATCCTACTGTTGTAAGACATATCATTAAACATTTTAATCTAATTTGTGTCATACTACCTTGGGGACTCTTTATTTCTACACAAGACACTCCATAAAAGAAGAATCATATAGGATATATTAAAGCAAATGCATCAGCCTGAAAGCCTTGTGAGAGTCTGACTGCACTGTATTCACAGATAACTTGGTATGTACAGGATTTGTAGGTAATAAAGAGTAATAAAGCCTCACACTCAAAGGAGGCTGGACTTGATAAATATATATAAATCAGATATGAAGCACATTTGCAGAAGGTCTGTTGAGTTCCCAGATGAAACTGTGGCTGATATTGATACACCAGACTTTGTCTGAAAGCAGCTCTAGGATGTCAAGAAAATCTCCAAATTACATATGGAGTCATATGCTATTTTCCAGCTCTCATGATACCTTGGTCATCTTCTTGCCTTGTATGGCAAACCAGCCTTCAGCCTCTATCTCTCTCCTCCCTGTTTTGTTTCTTGTAAACTTGAATTAAGATCACACTGTTTGGTCTTAATATCCCCTTTGCTGAAATGAAGGGGAATCATTTGCACCCAAACTGTACAATGCTGTTCTGAGCTGAGATACAAATAAACAAAGTAGAGCTGCCTGACTACTATTCTCTGACACTTAACACTTAAATATATGGTACATACATGCTTAGCATTCTTTGCACATACACAGGTGCTGAGTTACAGTGTATCAGTAGCTTTGAAAATAAACTGAATTTTCATTCATCAATCAACATTGTGATAGGCAATTTGCATGCATGCAGACACAGAGCACACATGTAAATATCTCTCTATAGCATCAAATGTTCAGTAAGCAGGTATATGTACAAATGCAGAGCCAGGGAATGATAGATCAAAATCAGGTTCCTAAGAGCCATAATGGTGAACTGCTCTAGGAACATTGACTTTCAGTTCCAATTATGTTGCACAGCCCTTGAAGTGTTGAGTCATACACTCTTAATCATATTCTTTGCTTACACACTGTATTCAAGCCTTCTAATCCTCTTGTGCTGGGACTGCTTTTTAAGTAGTTCTTCTTTGTCTAGTGGGAATTTTTTATCAAAATTATTGATTTTTCTTTTTTTGCTCATTATCAGCATTTTATGCAGTATATTTTTTATTCCTCAGTAGGTCATGTGTTAGAATCTTTGTCCCTCAGACCATCAATGGTATATTTATGGATAGTCCAGGTCATGCATATAATAAATATAACCACAAATTCATTAGTACACTATTGTAAGTTAAAACTGAATTCAAGAAAGGTGTTTTCCTGACCTGGTCTGGATTTATTTTTAAAGGTCAAATTTACATTTCTCAAGAATTTTTATACATACCTCCCCTACCATTTTTCCAGCCAAACATTTTTAGTTTACAAATTTAAATCAAGTAAGACTGTCTTATTCTGAAACATACCAAAATAGAATTATACATTCTGGTAGTCAGCTGAACTTTGTCCCTAATTTGCATCCTATCTTGAGCAATTTATTTTCCCACTTGTCATGAAACCTATGACCGGAGTTGATCTTTTATAGACCACTTGGCAAAAGTGAATCATTAGAAATACAGTTTCATCTGCATTAGAATAGTTTTCGTCCAAATTTTGGATGCAGGCTCTGCTATATGCCTCCTAAAACTCCCCAATAGGAATGCAAGAGATAAAATATTAAGGTGAATACAATGAACTACCATCTTGTAAATTACTAAACCTTATCCTTTCTAAAGTAGTATGAAACTATTTTATTCTCATTTAAGTCTAATTTTACCGAGCAGTGTCACCAGAACTATATGAACTTTTTCTAGTTCTAAAGAAATATCCTTTATTTCCATCATGATGCATAAAACATGCTATTCTTTGAGGAGAGGGTCTACATTTTGGTTTTATGTAAAACTATGTTTAATAAAACAGGTTTGAGAAAATAAATCACTTGTCAAGTACAGCAAACCTTCTGTTTTGAAGTAACATTAACAAACCACTAACTGTACTCAGTAAAGCGGATTAGATTATAGATTAGAACTTTATATACAACTATGCTTGTCCTAAATTCCAGCAGAACAGCAGTATTCAGGATATTACAAGAGTTTCAAAATGTGACCAGTTACGTAACTAGATATGCCAAAAAATAGTAACTAAAATCAGTGCAGATCTCTGATAACAAAATTTTAAACATTCTCAGTAAAATGTACAAAAAATGAAACATGAAAGACCATAGGTTACCTAAGACTCCACTTGTATATTCTTGTATATATATTCTTGTATATAGAATGAGAAGGGAATATACTTTTGCTGAGATCAGTCTATGCAACAAGTGACAATTTATCAGCTTTCTTAAAATAAGTGTACCTTCCTGTGATTTCTCCAGATCATAGTAGGGCATTATCAACACTTCAGGTGGCACAGGGAAAGACTGCTACGTGTGAAATTCCCAAAAATAAAGTTATCTTAAGAATATCCAGTGCCACTCACTCCATATCCTTTGAATTTGATTATGGAGTTAGAACAACTCAAAGCAGCCTTTCAGCTGCAGCTGGAGGAGATTGTTTCCCAGCTCATAAAAGACTATGGGCTGCCCAGGGAAGTGGTGGATTCACCGTCCCTGGAGGTTTTTAAGATGAGGCTGGATGTGGCGCTTGGTGCCATGGTCTAGCAACTGTGATGGTAGTGGATCAAAGGTTGGACTTGATGATCTCAGAGGTCCTTTCCAACCTGTCTGATTCTATGATTCTATGATTCTATGACGTAGGTGATGTTGACTGTCCTAACACAGTCCTGTTGGGTTTAGAAAGGACTAGCATATCTCTGTGGTATATCTACCACTGCTGCCTTAATATGCCTCAAACTTACTCTTCCTCACAGCTTTTGTTTTTTGATGTTTCTGCAAGACTACAGCGTCTTTCCTATTTGGAAAGTCAAAAGCAGAGTGGCCTTGATTAATGAATTTAGAAGAGACCAGATTCTGAATTCTCTTGTTATTCTCAGAGGTTTATGTCCCTCCTCCCACCCCCATAAATCCTATAGCTTTATGTTTACAGTTCTTTGATAAGAATGAAAAGATGTTGTTACAATTGTACCTCAAGAATCAAAAAGGGAAATTGCTTTTCCTTTAATACAATGTTGGATTAGAAATAGTGGTACCAAGCAGGTGATAACAGAAGTTTTGAAAGGGTCTGAGATGGGGGCACACTAAGAGTGTTTGAACTGCATGAGAACCTGTTGACAGATAACTGTCATTACCATTAGCAACAGTAGTGGACCTCACATTTATTCCTGATGATCACCACTTGCAATGGGCCAACACTTTGACTTTGTAGTGCTGCTTACAACCCTCTGAGCTCAATGATCCAACCATGCATCTTATTATTCGTTTACTGAGTGCACAGCTAACTAACTTGGATACCAGAAAACTATGAGAAATTGAGTAAAAAGCCTTACTAAAGATAAGTATACAGCATCTCTTGTGATCTCCTTTTCCATTTAGTGAGTCATTTCATTACAGAAGGCTACCAGTGTGGTCAGACATAATTTGTTCTCGGTAAACTCATGCTGGCTTTCCCAATAATCATCATGTCCTTCAGGTGGCTGCAAATGGCTTCTGGGCAAATTGCTTCGTAATCTACCCAGACATTGAGGTCAGGCTCATCAGACTGTAGTTTTTCAAGTCCTGCTTGCCCTTTCTGAAGAAAATCTACCTTTTGAAAATCTTCAAACTTCCTCATGACTATCAACATGGTCTTTATAAAAATTTATAAAAAATATAACATTTTATTACGAAAGATAATTAAAAATGGTCTCTAACAATGTTGCCCAGCTTCCTCTGCACCTTTGGAAACATGCCATCCAGTCTTGTGCGCTTGTGTATATACAGTAGCATTAGGTTTTCCTTATCTTCCTCCACAATACAGAAATAGCTTCTGGTCATCTCCTATTAGAAGTGTAAGGGACCCAAAAGGCCTGGGCTCATACCTTTTTAGTAAGAGCTGGAGGACAGGAAGAGGAAGAAGGGGAGAGGAGAGGGAATCAAGTGGTGGAAGTGCTTTCAAGTCCTCTCAGTCTTTTCCTTGTCCTTCATCACCAACCAATTCACCTGCCCCACTGAAAGCAGTACCTCATTTTCCCTACACTTCCTTTTGCTGCTGAGCTAGTTACAGAAACTCTTAATACCTTTCAAATTGCTCCTTAGCTTGTAGTCCTGCTAAGCTTTGACTTTCCTAGATCTATTCCTGCATGCTCAGACAAAATCTGTACATTCTCTGTAGTTAGCACGTTACCACTTGCGCTTTCTATGCGCTTCCCTTTCACGAATAAACTCACTGATTATGACTAATCACATCACTCTTGATCCCTCAGTGAGTGCATAACAGCATTAGAGTGCTTCTTACACTTGGACATACACAACAGTAAACTGAGTTAGTGAGGTCACTAACTAAATATATAGATAGATATAACTAAAATAATTTCATTTAGAGATAACTAAAATTAGTGAGATCACACTGAAAGGAAAAATTCGCCCCACTTTATTTTGTAGCTTAATTATTGATCAAATGTCTGTCTTTGAAATTTTACATTCTCACATACAAACAAATTACTCTGGTTTTTTTCCACTAAAATCAAGTTATAAGAATGAAATATTTATGTAGATACAGAAACTATTTGAACATTAATTTGAAATAGTAAAGTATGAGGATAGAGTAAATACAAGGCAAAAGGTTTCCCTGTGACGTATAACGAAGAAAATTGTTTCACGGCAGTTTACTCTCTAAAGTAAAATAATGAGAGATGCTGTTTCTGGTTTCTCTTATTATAGTTGTAATTATTTATTATGATAGAGCCCAAAGGCACATTATAGTAATTATTGTGCAAAAGCAGAGTTCTGTAAAATGAATCCCATACCATAGAAGTACATTAGTGGAAAGGGATATTGAGGGGCACATTCCATGATGGGTTATTTTTCCTTTGCTTATATCCTTGTTTTCTAGTGGTTGCTAATTTAAAACATTTATAGGTCACACATTGTTGTCTTACATCAGAGGACGGAGTCCTCAGTTCAGAATTGAGATTTTATTCCTGAGGGGTTTGTATGGACTATGAAATCTGGATTTTTCTCAGAGAACGTAATGTAAAGTTGAAACCTCTTACAGCTTTAAATCTGTTTGCCAGAAGTGCAGTCTCATGCTCCTTCCTTCCCTTTGCATTGGTATTAACATGACTCTTTCAGTTTTACCAGATAAGTTAAATCACACACACATACAAAATAGAACAACAAAAACCAAAAAACAAATCCCCCAAACAGTCGACTCCAAAGAAATGAACAAAGAATCTTCAAAAAACCCCATATGACACAGGGGGGGAAACAAAAAAAAAGAAAGTAATCTTAATACACTCCCACCAGACCTCTTACATGCACACACACTTCCACTACTTACAGGCCTTAGTACACAAGATTATATTGTCTCAAGACTGCAAAGACCTACATACCTTGAATTATACTGCAGGTTTGTTTCTCACACAGTATCTGTCAAGAAGATGTATAAGCAGAGTAAGAGATGCTACATTCACAAGTTTTCCACAGACCACTCTTTGAGAATAACCTAAGCCTCTTCATTATGTTTACTTCACTTTACTCTGGTAAAAAGAATTCAGATATTTTGAATAAACACAGCTGAAATTAAGGCTACATAGGCTTGTAATCATAACTGCCATAAAGCACAGGGAAAAAATAGAATATGTGTACTACTGGTATTGAGAAAAAAATATTTTAAAAAACACATGCATGAACTTAACTGCAGAAAGCAAATCCCCAAGCATCTACCCTTTCAACAGCTGAAGACATAGCTGCTTCTAGTGTTATTTTCCCTGCTTCTAACACATCTGGAAGATGACCTTAAAAATTAGTTGTGCATATTTGATATCAACCTGTGGAAAAAAACTATGCAGTAAACCTCATCTCATGCTGTGTTGATGCAAGCCACAGGCAATTGTTATTTAGAGGGCCTGGAAGAACAGAATTTGAAAGTGGTTAACTACATAAAAAGAACCCCACATGTGCAGCTTGAATATAGGATATATGGTGTCATTCTGTCATTTAAGTTGTCTGCAGAGATCTGGAGGGTCCTTTGTCACTAAACCTCACTATTTCACTAAGACAGATGGGATCTCTGTGCAGCCTGAGTTCAAGCTCCTCTTGTAACAACATGCTGGCATATAAAGTAGAAGCACTATATCTTTGTGGAGGAACACTAATGGCTTTCCCTTGGTAATACAGCCTGGGTAATAATATATGATAAGGTAGGACTGTGAATATAAACAGTGTATATGAGTGGAATATTCAACGCCAAAAAAGACTCCAAACCAACTAGAAAACCTAAACCACCCAACCAATTAAAACAAACACTGATAACACCAAAGATGATTAATATCGGTTGGAATAAATGATAATCCGGGAATGACCATGAAAATTTTGGATAAGAAAACCAATCAAACAAAAAAGATGAGTCATCTTGAAGAGGTGATATGAAAGAATTATGACAATTTATTTAGGTGAGAGGAGAGAAATGCACTTAAAATGCTTTGATACTGCTGGAAGTCTCCCTGACATATTGTCTCCCTTTGCCAGGCTGGACAAAGCAGCTCCTAGTTTAACAGTATGGGGCACAGTACGTAGGCACCCACACCTTTGGGGGCTGGGTGGCACTTGGCCTTCTGGGGGATCTTCATCACCTGTGTGTGCACTGGCAAGTTGAAGGGAGTGGACTGCACAGGGACACAAAAAGCTGGAGCACGCACACCTACAACACAGGTGTGTGCAAGTAGGGTACCCCACAGTGCCCCATGAGAGGTAGCTTCAGGTCTAGTTGTAACTGTGTGAATGTCTCCATGTCATTAAGACATGGGATTTGACAAGGAAGAGCGTTCACAAATTTATGGTCATTTATTAACATTTTGGAAGTGTCTAGGTACCAGTATATCTGTTATGTTACTGACATCCATCCCCAATGTACAGTCCCCTGATTGTTTGTTAAAACAAAACCAATAAACAGTTCTTTATCTTTATTTCATCTCACATGTTATTACTTCTTGGAGTTAACTGATTTGTCTGAACAACCTCACTTTGAAGAAACAATGAAAAATATATATATTTCATTGCAGTTTATTTTTTAAGTTTTCTAAAGGTACTAGGATTATGACCTTGCCATTAAAATAAGACCTTGACAAATTAGTATTATACCTGCTTACAACTCTTCAGTTGGACTAAGATCACTAAGGTTATATCAGTAAGCAGAAGGAAAAACAAAACACAACTGACCCTTTATTATTTAGACTACAGATTTAATGAAATTTGCCTGGATAATAAAGAAAATCTAGCTAAAGTAAGATAGCTAAAGAAACTGGCAGCATACTTACTACCAGTAAACTAGCTGCAATTTCTACAGTGATCTCAAAGCTAATTCGTCTTAAGTATTCATTACCAAGAATAAGTAACAATTGGCTAATCTAGACTCCAGTGAATTAAGACATTTGTATAAAGCTATAAGACACCATTGCTAAGTCATCCCTAGAGGCATATATCTGCCTACACTTGAACAGCATCTTCCTAGGCTGTGATGAGGAGTGATTATCTTTCAGGAGATTAATCTCAATTTATTAGCTGAGTAATTCTCAGTTGTGTCTTCTCATATCTGCACTTTTGTAAAACAGTCATGCTCTTGTTGCCACTCATACCTTTAACAAGTCTGTTTTGCAAACCTGTCAGAATTCAACTTTAAGCAGTTTACTCACAATATAATTGGCTAACTTGATAATGTGATTTTGGTCATCTGGATTCACTAAACTTAAGCCTTTCACACTCAAGTCAAGGTCTCATGCTGTGTACTTTTAGAGGACTTAAATATAAATACATACACACATACACATATAAACACACACACACTTTCTTACATATTTATACATACATATGTACATACAAACAAGAAGGGAGAATCAAATAAGCACTGTGAAACATACAGTCACATGCAGAAAGACACTGCATTACTATTGAGAGATCTTTTACTGTGTAAGTTTTTTAAGAAGCTTAAAAACTTTCTGAAATAGTAAAGATATGCTTCTACTAGTAATAGGACTTTAGGAAAGTTAAACAATTTTAAGGGAGGGTTTCTTAGTCATAATTTAAATGCTTAAGTACCTCAGTTAATTTGAGAAACTACTCTGATCAGAACCGTTGTTGCTATACTAAAAAACAATTCAGCAACATTAATAAAAATCAAAGTGAAAGAAGCATCTTGAGCAAAACCAGGAGGCTTTGTTTGATAACTTTAACCTTTTGAGCAACTATGAGGAACATGCTCCCAGAAACTCATGTAAAATGTTCAAGAATGCTGACACTGCTGAAAAAATTTTACAGTAAAAATCAGTTTTCCGTTATGCAGTTTAAATATGACAGAGTCAATAGAAGCATTTAGCTCACCATACACAAGTCGAATTTTAATAAGGAAAGAGAAATTCTTTGGAACAGATTTTCCATATATCAAATAGGATCATTATAGTAGCTTTTATTTGCTTCAAGGCAAGTGCTAAGGCATACTCCCATCTATTAGAGCAGACATCCAATAAGCAGCACCTGTTCTGAATCTTAAACACTATTTTTCTTCACACCTATCCAGTCACAAACAGTTCTGCAGTAAGATGCTCTGACTTACTCCATTGAAACTTGCAGAATTGAATATTCATCAGGAGAGATAACAGTCTTTTTCTCTTTACTTAACTGTCTTACCCAATAGAATAGTATTAACCTCCTGTCTCCTTTTACATAAAGGACAGGAGAGAAAATTAATTTCTTTTCAGAAAAAAAAAAAAAAAAAAAAAGGAAAATACATTCCATAGTCTCTTATAGCTTAATGAGTGTACTCTTTTACAAACTAACAAATGTCTATTAAAATCCTGTCACTAGGGATCACATAGAATTACAGTTACTACTTCCTCTGGAAGTGTTTAAATTAGAGATTCTTTGAATACTTCCCTCCAATTCTGGCTTCCCAGGATCCTGAAATTAGGTGGCACAGAACCAATCTACTCAAATCAGAACATACTAGATCAAAAGTAATAAACTACTTAACAGCTTTCAGGTTAGCCCAGAAAACTGGATTTTTTAAATTTATTTTTTTGGAGTGTGGGGCAAGGTATAGGAGCAGGAATAAGAAAAATCAGGTTTGAGCAGTTAGATGCCAGCTTTTTCCTTGCTTGACTAAGCAGGAAGCATGCAATTGTGAAAACAAATAGACTATCAAATCCACCACATAATTACCTTTTGAGCTGTTAAGCCAATGCATTAAGCATAATAATTCAGGAGTCCTTTGTAGGTACATAATAATAACAGTACAATTCAGTTTCATTACTAGACTTACTTTACTCCACGTGCATTGTGTTTCACCCTTACCCCCTTCCTTTAGGCTAACTAAGCCTACTGTCAGGTAACCCAGCTGCTCTACCACCAAACACTTTAATAAGCCTGAGGAGATTTGCCTTCTAGATAAAGAGAAAACATACCAGTAATCTCATTTTTCTATCTCCAAAAGGAAACTAGTATTTAACATATAGAACACCTAACTCCTTCAGAAGCAACTGACTTAGAAACAACTATCTTGAAGGAAAACACCTTTTGCAGTCTATGAAGTCTTCCAGGTGGTAAAAAGGACACATATATGAGTGTCCCCCCTGGGTTTTTTTCCCTCAAAATAGAACCAGCAGCTCTTCTGAGGGTTTAAAGGGCCCCTATGCATTTTATATTCATTCTGCACATAAATTTTAAAGTAAATTTTGGTTTAGCAATCTTTGAAGGCATAGATTACAAAAAAACCCCTAAAAAACAAACAAACAAAAACCTAAACAAAACCAAACTAGAACAGAAGAACTGATCAAAAAAAACAGACCTAGAAGTGAGATGGGTATCTGGAACAGGATTACCATGAAAACAACTCTCTTTTCAGAATGGCCCACAGCCACTAAAATTAACAAGCTAGACAGCTATAGCAATTACAGTTTTGTGCAGTGTTGGAAAGCTAGTTTCTCCAGCTTCACAGGAATTCTTAGGTTGCAGATAAAAACCTTATTAGCTAAAAACATGTTAGCTAGAAACCTACTAGAATATCTTGAATGTTTAAAATTGTCTGAAAAAAGGAAGCAGAATATTGAGAGTTGATGAAGACATACAGAAAGTATTTTAGTTAAGGAAAAATTAGAGAAAGATCTCTTATTTTCTCTAAATTAAAGCAAAAAGTTTAGTCTATTTTCAACAACAGCTGGACTCCTAAGCTATTTAGGTATTTTTATTTAGGAAATCCTGCACAGGTGCCTAAGTGGCATAATTGAATATATTTGAAAATATGACACCAAATCTTGTATGTATCCTATAGGATCATGATTTTACATTTCTGTCATTTGGCTCCACGATTAAAATGTACCTCGATGTGTAATAACCGAAATACTTCTTAACAGAAATAACAGAGAAGAATTGCCTGATTTACTATGAACACACAGAGTAGAGGAAAATATAAAATTAAAAAGTTATTTAATTATACAGACCTTTCAGAATGAAATAATTTATTTTAATTAACTACAATTGTTAGAGATTTACATTATGTTTTCTGGCAATTATCTCCAAATTTTAATGCTATTCAGTAGAACATTTGAACAGCATCATCATTTGCCATTTACTGAGCTGGTTGTTTAGCTTTGTAATAGCAAAGAAGTGTAGGTTGCAAGAAACAGAACAAATGAAAAGAACTCAACGTGTAATTTTTGATGGCATGAGACATACTTCTTTCAAAGATGTTTATTATGCAGGAAAAAGATTTGACATCACTATTGATGAGAGGAAAGAATCTAAATGATTGACCTCACAGTACAAAATTGCAAAGAGACAGTAAAAAAATCTGCATAGCTCATAATCTGATGGTTATAATCCCGCAGAGCATAATCTCCCAGCAAAGACGCTGAGCTAAATCCATTGAGAATGAGAGCAAGGCTGAATCCTGGTTCCCCATTTACTTTATCCTTCTGCTGTGAGTTAACTCCGGTAGGCAATAAAACACCATACAGTTGCACGATCACTTCTCCCACTCTTCCAGGGGAATGGGGAAGAGGAAAGGAAGAATAAAAGAAAAAAGACTTATGTATCAAGAAAATAGTAATAATTGCTTAATAACTGAAGAGTAAGTGGAAAAGAAAAAACAAAACAAGTGATGCAAAGGCAATCACTCCCCACCTTCCATGGGTAGAATATTGCCCAGGCAGTTTCTGATATAAAGATTGCTAAACCTCATAAAACCCTCTCTTTTCCCTTTTATTGGCAAGCATGATGTTGTATGGTATGGAATATTCTTTCGTTAGGTCAGGTTAGATGCCTGGCTTTGTCTCCTCCCAGAGACATCCCCCACCCACTAAATCTATTCACTTTGGGGACAGAGTGAGAAAAAAAGAAGTACTTGATGCTGCATGAACACTGCTGAGCAAAAGCTGAAACATTAGTGTGTTATCAAAAATCTAAAGCACAGCCTCATATGATCTGCTATAAAGAAAATCAACTCTGTCCAAACCCAAACTGGTGCACCTCCAAAACGTTTCATAAAAAGTATCAAGCTTGCTTTTGTCCTCACCAAAGTTTACAGTAAGGCCATGGTTAAATCCTTTGAGTAACTGGCTGTAAACACCAAACATCCATCCTCTTGATAAAGTCCAGTTTACAGAACTGGGTGGAAAAAAGGGTGGAATCTTCCTCTTGTCCTTATTCAGTTGCATAAGAGTATTCCTAATCCATGTTTTTAATTACCTCTTCTTGATAATAATTTCAGCTATGGCACAGTGGCTTACAAGTGAAATTTGAATCCTTGGCTGATGGGTGTTTGTGTTCACTAAGCCTATCTCTGATGTAAGAGTTGGCAATTACAGTCTCAAATAAAATGAAAAATGAGCAGTTTCTTTGACTAACTAAGCTGTACCTAACAATGTTGTACTTCTATTCCCTTTTTGGGCAAAGTCCAATGCATTAGTTTAACTTGTCTTTGGTGATTTCAACTAATATGGTGGAGTTCGCACTTAAACAGAACAGAAACTCAACTGTAGCCAATCACTCAATCTCAAATGAGATTTGTGGCTGCAGCTGACACGAATAAGGACATGTTTTCTAAGCTGCCTCTGCTCTGTCAGCAACAGGAATAGATTCTTCACCTAATTTATTTGCACCCATGTGGCAAATATTTGCCCAAATTCCTAGGAAATCTTCTTAATTTTGGTAATACTTTGAGTGATCTTAAATTAATGCATTTATTGTCTAGCTAGTTAGCTTGTAGTGCTGACACCACTGCACTGAATGACTAGGGCACATGATGAGAGCTGAGGAGAGGTGTAATTTCAAAGTGTTCTGCAGTATGACCCACTCTACGCAAACTTTCGAGCAAGCAAATAATTATTATTTGGGTAGTTGTTATCATTTTGAAGGTAATGATTTTGAGGTATCTTGCTTTTATTTCACTGAGGAACCTATGCACCTTACACAGGATTTTAGGCAAAGCGATGTCTAAAAGGTAAATATTATGAAATTTGACCAGTAAATGCCTATGTATTCTATTGAATCTAGCCTTTTCTATTATTTTTATTGCAGTGATAAGAAGATATTGATATTTGAAAACAAAAAAAAACCCGTATGTAATGATGTATTGATGTTAAATCATGACTGAATTTTCTTGCCATGACCTCACATGAATATCATGCCTGTAATGATCTTAGCATGAAAAGAAAAAGATTCTACTTCTTTAGCATGCTTGAGTAAATTCTCTAATATTGTTTCTCTTCTCTTTTCATTAGCAAAATCTTAATTGCTAAATTCAGAATAGAAAGGCAGTAATTTGTTTCAGTGTTGAGAGAACAATTTCCTTGCAGTCTTTTTAATTATATAGTAGTCATTACTGTTTTGCTTAAAAGCTTTCATAACCAAGATTAATGTGAAAAGGAGCACATTATTACTAAGACTTCTTACTTAGTGACTGTTTGAAGAGAACTCATGTAACATCACGGAATATCTTCAATACTCTTAACACAGTTTGTATGAATGCCCATGTATTTGCTTCCTTTTACAACTAAATTATTTCTTTATTTATATGATCTTCTTCTTGATATATGTCATAGATGGCACTGAGGATTTTTTTTTATTGTGGGCAATTTTTTATTTTTTTTTTATTTTGTAATGTTTTTTTAAAAGCATGAGGTTTTACACAAAGTATGTAAAAGTGCCCACATTATTTAGAAGCCAATCTTGCAGCAGCTATAGTTTGGTTGATATTCATCTTCTGTACAATTAATGGGAAAATAAGTTGCAAGGACAAGAAGGAAAGTAGAAATTGTAAGGAGCTGCCAAGTCTGATAACTCAAGAGAACTGAGGTTGCTGAAGCTCCAGGTCCAGCGAGTTGAGTCTTCAGCTGGCCCACACTTACACGTACACACAGCATGTACACACATATGTCACGACAATGGCCTCACCCTGTTCCCCAGTCTGGTTGTTCAGGCCAGTTTAGTATAGGGGATTGGAAGTATATGTGTACGTAGACGCACTATGAATCCCTCCAGAAGCTGATCTCATTCTATCCAGCAGCCATACAAGTTGCTGAGGCCACCTTTTTACACATAACTAGCTCCTTTCTCCTCCTACACATCTACTTTCCCATGCTTATTCCTTCTTACTATGACTTCACCTATTCCTTTCCCTACCTTTGGTTCCTCCCCTAAACATCACATAATAAGTCTTGTACAGTCCCAAAATGCTCTTCCCTTCCTTACAGCCCTGTAGGCAGTAACCCCACAGTGATCCATAATGACCTTCCATTGACTCATTGTGAAGGGCTTCACACCTGGGCCATGGGGTCAATGCCTCCCCTTCAATAAGGGGCGTGGCCTCCATTTACCCTGAATTGTTCTGTTTACCGGAATTATCCTGAATTTACCCTGAATTATCTGTCATTGCTGTTCTGAGTTCCTTCATGTGTTTGAAGATGAGTCCTTAATCACACATCCAAACAGAACTAACAAGGTATACAGTTGGCATGAAAGACCATAGAGTGAGGTAATAAAACATTATACTATTTGTAGTATATATGTGACAAATGAAGACACAGCTGGCTATAAATATTTACTTAAATCTGACCTTAATCTTTAAACATGCAGTTGATAACAGCCATTTGAAGTGTATGAAATGTTAAATGAAATAAAGCTGCACTCCTCTCTTCCTTCAGCTTTATTGTGGTCTGTATTGAGGAACAAGAATTAGGAGGCCAAAAACCATTTTGATCCAATAACTGATCCCACAGTCTCTATGTTTTTGTGGTTTGGTTCTGGTGTTTTTTTTAACTTATCTTCCTGCAAATTAATTTTTCATTTCTAAATGCTCACAATTGTATCACAAGAGCATCATGGCTTGGCTTTGCAAACGAAGATTTGGGAAGGGCTCTACCCATGGTTGCTACAGGCTCGCTGATGGCTGAAAAGGCCAACGAGTGATAGACAAGTCTGGTTGCAAAAGGCACAGCAGACTCCCCAAGTGGTACCAACAAGACACGATTCTTTCTGTGTTGTCTTTTCTCCTCAAGCGTGATCTTGTGTGTGTTCTCAAATAAAGCAGCAGTGTTCTAGATAGTTTGTCTCCAAGCCTCCAAATTGGAGGCCAGAGTGGACCAATGGTGATGGTCAATATGGCCAAGGTTGAGATATTGTTTAAGGGAGTCCTTGTATCTCCTTTTCGGGGCTCCTCTCTTGCGACAGCCGGTGGCGAGTTCACCGTAGAGCACGATCTTAGGGAGGCAGTGGTCCTTCATCCTGGAGACGTGCCCTGCCCAACGCAGCTGTGTTCTCAGCAGCAGGGCCTCGATACTTGTGACTGCAGCCTGTTCAAGAACAGACGTATTGGTCACATAATCCGTCCAGTGGATGTTGAGGATTGTACCGAGGCAGCGTTGATGGAAGTGTTTTAAGAGTCATAAGTCAGATCGGTGCCTATGTCAATGAGTTAAGATAATTCTAGTTATTTTAGCATGTGGAAAACTTTTACCTGATAAATAAATTTTCTCTATATATTCTTCATGATCAAAGAACTTGATACCTAAGCATGTGAATATCCTGTTTTAGAAAGTTCACAACTGAAGAAGACTTTGCAATTATAATATGAAATGGGGGTTAAAAAAGTGTCTGTGCTTGCTAGAGGAGGAGGAAGGGAAACAAACTACTGCAAAGACTATCAATGGCAAGTGAAGTTTCCATATGGAAGGATTTTAAATACCTATATTGGTGCCAGAATCATTGGGAAAGCATTAACACTTTCTGCAATCTTTCTGCTAAGTTATCTGGAAATGATTGAACCAAAACATTAGCATCTCGCCTTTTACATCTTAAACCAGTTCAAGAAGTACTAGTTCACTGTTCAGAGATGCTTCTAGCTGGGCAAAATTTGCAATTCCCAGTATGACTTGTTTCTGTCATTTACAAATGAAAAGCCTTTTCAAACCTGCCTTGCCTCTGTCGCGCTGAATAGTCTGGCTGTCAATCTTGAACTGGATTACATTGTTGAAAGCAAATCTGTGTCACTGACCTTACCAGTAAGGTTGAGGATGCCATGGAATGTCATCCCAGGAGACACCGTTTAGAAGTTCTCTGTGAGACTTGTTGTCACCGACACACTAACTATGAGCTAGAGAGGGTAAAATTGTCAGAATTAACAAACGTTGAAATACATTCCAAGAGACATTTTGTACTGAGGGCTGAAAAGAGGGTTAACAGACAAGCAAGCCAATTAATGTTATTGCATGTATATAATACACAAAATATAGTTTCAGAAAGGAGGTGGCTTTGAGATGAAAAAGGAGATGAAATTTTCTGGCTTTTTACTTGGAGATCTCCTTTCCAGCATCTAGCAACTTCAGTGAAAGACTCTGAACACCCAGTTGCTATGAAATGTAGCATAGTACATAGCTAAATAAGGTTCTAGGAATATAGCCTGAATTTTTTGGGGGGGGTTTATAGGTTTCTATTTCATATTAAATCAGAAAAGCATTTTGATAAATAGGGACTTTCCTGAGCGTTTTCCAGGAGTAAGACAACTAGGAGGATGCTTAGTCTTATCAATTATTATTAATTATCAATATTTATTATCAGCAAATGTTTTAGCTGTACAAAAAGGAACAATTCTGTGTTCTCAGTGGGAGTGGGAGAAACTTAAATAGTAGTAACTTGGACCTTTACCACATTGGTCTTTATTCTCCCCTGTTCTCTTTTTGTTATAATTATTAATAACATTACAGAAGAATTTAATATTTTTAAAGTTTTGAATCAGAAAAATTTGGAACAGGAAATTATGCAAATTAATCAGTAGTAAAATCTGAAATAGAACTTGGAAAGAGAACAGAACATTAAGACCTTCATCTGTGTTGCTGCAGAGGAGAGATAAAGAGGTATCATAAAACAAAATTAGGTCTAAATTGTATAAGGTCTTCAAGAAGATGAAGATCCTATATGTAATGCACTATGGAGGAGAGCATCAGTGCCTAGACTCTTCATTGATGTGTTACAGAAGACAGGAAAATGAGGAAGATAAATATAGCAGCTGTGTTTTGAATAGACTAAAGAGCTCTAAAAGATTAGCATCAGAGAGACTACAGAAGGAGTTGCAGTAATCAAGGTAAAAGTTAATCTGACATTCATAACTAGTAATGGTATATGGAACTAAATATTTCAGTAAATTTTTCAGTGTTTAGGATTGAAGTTTTTACTGTTGCTTATCTTTAAGGTTATTTATTCACTGCCATTACTTCACTTATGGTTCTTGGGTCTATTGGAGAAAGGCAATCAGCATATAATTGATTTACTTTATATTGTAAAAGGGACATGAGCACTAGTAAAAGTAGAATTTGCCAGTTAATGCCACTGCAGACCAAACTTAAAAATAAGAGTATTACCATATAACAAAATGACTGCATGATCACAGTCCATATTAGTCTACAAATACCAGCTTGATTTCACTCATGTATCAATGAAAATATCAGCTTATATTCCCACTAACAATCCTAGAACAAAGTTGCCTGAATGTCAAAAAGACCTTCCTGATGTATTCATGTTGTCTCTTTATTAACTCATTTAAGATCATGTAACTATGTTTGTGGCTTTTTTTAAATCATGCTGAAGTAGTGTTCAGTACATGTAACATATTCCTTTCAGTCCAAGAATCACTGACTAGAGTCACATCCTCTTTCTGTCACTGATACATGAAAAAAAATGCACTGTGGTGAGACACCGACCTATGTTGCTGAAAGCCATTGGCAAAAGGGACCAGTCTTCCAGCACGTGGGCATGGCAGCTGAGCTCTGTGCCTCTACCCTTACTGTCTGGCTAGAAGAGGCATGAGTAAAACATCTGTTTTGCTAAATTCCTTCACACCAAGGTAACACTGCTGCCTAGCAGCAGCCTTAACACAGTTAAAAAAATAAACATATTTATGGGTAATGCATTTATAATACACTCAGTTCTAACAAAATCTTTCTTTTCTTTCAGTATGTCACAAATACTTAGAATTTCACAACATGTATCACAAATACAGTTTTCCCTTAACAGGTTGTTTGGGTTTTTTTTGTTTGGTTGTGGTTTTTTTTTTTGTATTTAATAAAATGGAAGTTAGATTTATCCATGAAATCATTTTCCTCTGTTTAAAAGTACATCAAGCTAATGGCTGTTTCCTACATTCTGTAAAGCCTGGATTTCATTAGGAGGTAGGTTCAGTAATACTTGCAGTTTGCTTCTTAACATCCTCACATTTAAATGAACTAAATTAGATAATGTTCTGGTCTGACAGAAAGTAATAGTATGTAAGCAAAAATGGCTCCTCATATAATGCTTTCACTGCAGTTTTCTTTTTCTTAGGACATTTGTTTAGGTAGTACATTTGGAACCTGAGATCTGATGCAACATCAAATGTTTTACTGGCAGCATCATCCTAACAGGGATGAAAAGGCACGCTTTGTACAATTCTAGAAAGTCTTTCTAACATTCAGCTCAAACAGAACTAAAGAATCTTTATAACGGTGTCTGTAAAGCCTCTTCACTTGTGAACAAAACTATGACAATCAGGGATCACATCTCTTACCTCTCTTTACTGCCTAAAGCTATAAACAGACACCTCTGCAGGTGCTGATATAAAAGAATCAATCTGTCCTGTTTTTCACTGGCTGGAGCTTATCCTTTCTACATCTCAGCTGGTAAAGTGTTTCTGGCAAATTCTGTCTAATCCACACTGAGAGCAAAGCCAGTCAAGTTTTCAAATAATACGGAAAAACACATCAGGCTGCTTATAATAGAGATTAACACAGAACCTGCTACCAACAGGTTAACAAGGGGTTTTAAACAGTGTGTACATAGATCTCAGCTTGCCTGTCTTAGAAGTAGTCCTGAGACATCTACAGCATGGTTGAACATTCTGAGTGGCATAGTCTCCAATAGAGAGAAGAATAAGGACAACAGCCACCAGTACAGCTAAATGTGAAAGAGGCTATCTGTCCTGAACCTCAAGCCAACCATTTAAATTGCTTGTGCTTACCTGGGTGATTTTGCCTGAAGAGCAGGAGGGATCAGTCACAGGAACCACTCTGCTGGAGGTTACTGCCCTCTCAGTTCTCTGGCAAAAGGCTAATAATGAGCAGCTGGAGGGCATAACTGTAACAAGGGTCTTCCACCTGCATGCCAACTGTAGCATGATGGTTGTCTACAATCTGTTTGACTGATCTAACTATGCTAGCTTTAGTGTGTAATATAGACCTAGGTTAATTAAAGTTGCTTTCTAAGTTGCTCTGTATATAAATCCTTACATTTCTGTGGTTGAATCTGCATTATTTACCTGTATTTTCTATGAGAATATTTCTTTATATTAGTTTATATTATTCATAAATAATATAGTATGGTTTCTCTTTTTGCGGCAAAAAACCCCTCTACATAAAAGCATGTAGTATTGTGACTTTTTTCCCAAAGCTTAATGCTTCTCCATTGCTTCTGGTTCACCTTTTGGACTAAAGTGGGATTGCTGCTTACAGGGGTGTGTGCTTTGTGATTGGATGCAGGAGAAGGACTTTTGGGAATTGTACAAGACACTGAGATGTTTAGGGAAGGACCAAAGGAGAGGAAGGGGTGTTTGAGGTGTTTTGGGGTGTAGTAATCACGGAAAATTAGAATCAGATATTCATAGAATCATTTAGGTTGGAGAAGACCTTAAGAACATTGAGCCCAACCATTAACCTAACACTGCGAAGTCCACCACTAAGTGATATCCCTAACCATAACATCTACATGTCTTTTAAAACACCTCCAGGGATGGCAACTCAAACACTTCCCTGGGAAGTTTGTTCCAATGTTGGATAACCCTTTCATTCCAGAACTTTTTTGTTATGTCCAACCTAAAGTTTTCTTGTCATAACTTTAGGCTGTTTCCTCTTGTCCTATCATTTTTTTTCCTTAGGAGAAAAGACTGACCTCCATGTCACTACATCCTCCTTTCAGCTGGCTGTAGAGAGTGATCAGTTTTCCCCTGAGGCTTTTTTTCTCCAGGTTGACCAACTTTAGTTACCTCAGCTGCTCTTTATAAGGCTTGTTCCCTAGAGGTAAAGAGGATAGGAGGGGATGGTTGTGTGCATGGTGCTGCTAAGTGTACTTGCCCGAAAATGGCCTACATTCCATTGCCAAAGTCAGTCTTGTTTTCTCATTAAATTCCATTTCACACTATTGTCTTGGGTGAAGGGCTCTTTTGTGTGTTCATGTATGTGTATTGGAAGTCTAAGTGCCAGTGACTGGAGTGACAGAGGGTCTATGTGTCTGGGTCACCAGCAAGAATGATGAGCATGTGTACATAAATCAGTGTATGATCACAAGTGAATATCAAGTCAGACTAGCTGGTGAGTAGGTGGGACCAGAGACCGGCTGTGTGACCTCTGTGTATATGACTATCTATGTGAATAGCAATGGGGGAGAAGGAGAATCCAGGATTAGGGTATGTAATACCCTTTGCTTGAAGGGTTACACAGTGTATATATATGTGTGAGTATAGGTCTGAATACCAGCACCTGGAGTGGGGTTGTGGCCTTGGAGGTGGCATGGCCAGATGCTACCAAGTGGGGAGCCTGAGATCCATGGGCAGCAACCGGGCAGACCAAGTGTCTGGAGGTGTGAACATTATATACTTTTATCTATTCTCACTATTGGATCTTTAGCCTGATATCCAGAGAAGGGAACAGCATGAGGCTGTTGGTGGTGGTTGTGCTCATGCAAGTGCTGCATGTGCCTGCATGTATTGATAAGTGTGGCTGGCTATGTATACAAGTGAGCATGTATTATATACATATGTTTATGTGTATGCCTACTGAGGATGTTATTGGCAACATTGCTCTGTTGTTAGATTTGGCAACTTCCTATCAATATATGTACAAAATGGGATATAAAGTATTTCAGATTTAAATATACTAAAAGTGACTTACCTACACAAGTTGTATGCATGCTATGTTGAATGTACATATTAATTTTTGAGGAGGATATATAAGTTCTTTTTTAGATAAAAATATTTTATTCTGTATTTTTTTATAACATATTTCTTGCATGAAGTGTTCTTAAGTACATGGTTAAGCTACAGAAGTTCTCAGAGCAATACGTATCATTATTCTGAAGACATGAGATATTTTACAGGCAGTAATAAGGTGCTCCCAGCAAATGTCATAAAGATGGATAAAGGAGAAAGGACTGACAGCCAAGATAAGGATTGATTCACCTGAAATACTATCAGCTTTATTGTCACTAGAAGACCCCCATGATATGAAGTAGCAGCAGCCCATGGAAGAATACCTGTCTTCAGAATTATCATCACCACAGATGATAATGCTACAGGAAATTCAGGTACACCTGAAATCATGCAAGGAATTTAAATAGTTTTCCTGGATTCTTGATCCAAATCCAAGTCCTGCTGGCCTGTAACCAATCAAGATGAAATCTAATTAGCTGTTATGCATATGTGGCTGAGAGAGCATAGTAATATCTCTATTAAGACAAAACATTAAATTATAAATATAAATTTATTAAGGACTGTAATTTCCCCTTGAAGAGGGGGGGAATTTCAATATGCATTGCAATTCTTCTTTCAATCTTAAAATAATCAAATAGCTGGCTGTGGCTTCCTAATTGTGGGCAATAATCATATTAAGTTCAATTGTAATGTTAAAACATTTAAACTTTGCTAGAAATAGGTATTTAACTATGAGTATATTATGGGGGTTTTTATGTTGGCTGCTTAAGAACCAGCTTTGTACAGAAGAACAAACCACGAAAAATTTAAATGCGATTTAATTGATTTAATATATGATAGTCCCACCTGTATGTAATTTCTGATGTACAGCTGCCACACACAAAATTAAAAGATAAGTAACATGATTACAATCAGATTAGTGAGTCTGCGCAAGTAAATGAAATTGCAAATCTATATGAGTGAAAACTGCACTTCCTAGCGAGACCACTTTGCATATCATTAGCTTAAAATGAATTTTCAACATTCATATAAAATACTGACTGGAAAATCCAACCTTTGTAATAATGCTGTATAAGTCCACAAACCCTTCCATCTCTTGGGGCATGGATTACTGGCTATTTCCTGCTGGAACTTTCACCTTTAAAACAGAGTTAAAAACAGAATAATTAATGTAGATAAATCATTGATCACATTGAAAGAAGCAGGCTTTTAGGGCACAGGAAATTTTTGTTTTCGCTGTGTTTGGACACCAAGAGTAAACAAGGATCATCATTTTACTGAAGAAGTATTACGTATATAGTCAAATAGTTCAAAACAATATGCAACTGAATGGTAGTGTGGTAAAATAAGGGATAGTAGTATATATATATATTAAAAACAATGCTTCACCATTAAAAAACTCCATAAACCAAAGGAGTTTGAACTCAGAGAACTTGTTTTTCAAGTATGGAATTACTATTGGTATCAGTTTTAACTTCAAAACTTTCATGAATCTGTACATGTAAGAGTTTTAGACATCACAGTTCAGTTTAGTTTAAATTCTGTGTAAAATAAGTCCAGTTGTGCTCCAGTGCTACAGAACAGTGACACTAGTAACAAAAAAAACAGACCTAGACAGTGTCTGAAATTCTGACAAAGAAATTTCTGAGGATTTCAAACTGGAGTTAAGCTGAATTGTGTTGTAAGTCCTGTTAAGGAGCAGTAAAAAGTAAATCATATTAAAGTTTGGCATTTAACATCCACTCTTTTGATCTCAATGAAATAATCTGAAATTTTACTTGATAAACATTGTTTCAGGCTAAGTTGCTTTCTATAGGCTCTATTATTGTTGTAAGGAAAAATTGTTAAAAAATATGGCATTTAAACAGTGGATTCTTCATCATTCCAAATCTTTATATCCGTATTCACTTCTTTGGAAAGACACCCTCTAGGTCATCAAATATTACATGTTTGACAGAGAAATTATTCTGGAAGATATTTTTCCTGAATATCTTCAGTAAGTCATCCTACTTTAAGTTGTATTTAATTTACTTCAAGTTGTAAATTCCAGAAGTTATGTTAAATTTTCTTGGAGTGAGCAAATCGTCAAATCTCCAGAATGTTTTGGTCTACCAAATATAAATATATTAAAAAACCCCAAAACTACTTCCTTGATGGAGACACATTATATTCACTACATTCTATGACAGTTTTACAAATTCCACATAGCTTTAGCATTTTAAAGCCATCAAACATATAAGTGGACTAGAACTGACCACCATTACAGACTTAAATGGATTTATTTATTTTTATGTTTATGTCTGTGTTGGTTTAAAGGTAAACTGGCAGGAGAAATAAACCCAACTCAAAGGAGATTAGAAGTCAGGATGACAACTTTAATAACAATAACAAAGTAAATACAATTTTATAGGTTAACAATTGATTTTAACCCACAAAACCCGGCACCTTGGGGCACAAACAGAATGGTGTTTGTCATCCCCCACGCTGAATCCCCCGTGGGCCCCTCTGAGTCCAAAAAGCAAAAAGAGAAGAGAAAACCTGCCAATGCCAGCGATGGTCACAGTCCGGCTGGAAGTGGTGGCCACAGTCTGAACCAGAGCAGTGGCCACAGTGAAGCCAAGAGTGGTGGTCCCAGTCCGGTCAAGGCTCTGGTCCTCCTCTGGATCCCATGAGTGGAACCAGAAGTCCCCAGACCTCCAAGTTCATATATCTGCAGGTTCAGGCAGCAATGCCCAATCCCTTTCCCAGGGCGGGGAGTTCCACAATGGGTGTGCTGGGTGTGAGGACAGGAACATCTTATCTCACAGGCCTCTTAACACCCAGCTCATAGCCTGAGGGGTCAGGTGTGCTCTGGGCAGCTGCTGCAGATGGTCTGTAGCTTCTGGGAAATGGCACAGAGGGTGTAGAATACACAGTTCTGGTTACACTCACACAGTGGTGAACTGGTCCCAGCTGTTCTAACTTTCTTAGTTCAAAAGAATACTTATTTTTAGGCTTGAATGAGTATCACATTATTAGCAGGCATTTTATTATTACTTTCAAATTATATTGTTATTTTCTCCAAAAACATTCAAATTAATTCAAAAGTGAGGACAAACAATATCATAAAGCTGTTTAAAAAGCAAATTCTTTCACACAAAATCGATTATTTTTTTTAGTTTATTAATATGTAGGGAAAGTATAAAGAGTAGCTTTGCCTTTTATATGTTGCCATACAACTAGACAAACAGGAGAAATATGAGTAAAAATATGTTCTGTTACTTTTAGAAATCTCATTGTAAGGATATCTGTGTCATTAAGGTTATTGATCAGAACAGAATTTGGAAATTTTATAGGAAAAATCAGTTTTATGAAGGGGGCATAAAAGAGAAGGCCTACAAAGAACAGTACTTGTCAACATCAAGAAAGAGAGAATGTAAAATCTCATAGCTATTAAAGTCAGACCATATGTCTTCAACGATTATTTTATGTAGATATTACGAAGCTATAACAAGTTAGATGGTCATATACTTTTATTTATTTAGATTTTTATAAGTAAATTCTGTAGCTATTCAAGTATTGCATTAAGTTTTTGGCAGAGAACATATAGAAACATATCAACATCTCTAAAATCAATATCATCCCAAAACAGCTTAGGAATAAGGCTAAGGCTAAGGGTTCTTCTAAAGAGGAAAAAAAAAGTTTACTTGTCATATCTAGTCCACATCAATGTCTCTCAAGTGCTTTAGCAGCAGGTGTACACTGGGACACTCAGAGTGATTTATTTTACTGAGTTCTATGATCCAAATCTTCAAACCACTTAATTCCACTTCATAACGGCAAGAGAATAATAATTTTAATAAATAAATTAAATAAAATGTGACATCAGCCAGGTTCTGTATTGGCAGAAAGCTCAGCATAGGAGTGTCACTTCAGGGTCATATAAGCATGAATTACATGCAGTAAATATTTTAGATTTAAGGATTATAGTTAATATGGTCAAAAAAGTGAGTCAAGCTAGGTTAAGAATCACTTATTCTTTGCTTTTGATTTACAACAACTGCCAAGATTCTGTTTGTCACCAACAATGGAATATATAGTACAAAGAATCTTTTTTGTGAATCAGTGACAATTTTTAATAAGAGATCAGGAAATGTTCACAGTAAAATCATAAGGTGAGATAATAGCAAAAAAAAAGTCTGAGACAACTTTTCAGATGACAGATCTCCACCTTCAGATATGGAAATCATGAGAAAAACTCTAGAAAACATTACAAGACTGGCTGATAAAGGAAAAACAAAGGGAGAAATGATAGGTATACTGGGAAAAGTTACGATAATTTCAAAAGATTAAGTACGTTATATTTCTTAAAAGAGATCTCCGCTATCTTCCTACATTGTGTATATTGGTGACAAACTTGTGTTTTCAGTCTTGTACCATTTTATTCAGAATTTCTTAGCAGCAGGGACATAGGAATTCAGGGCCAGACTTCTAGATATCATGTCACATTGAATAATACTGCATCATAACTTACACAGTTTAAGGACTTATAGACAATCTCAGACTACATTATTAGAAAATTTATGGTGATATTATAAGAATCACTTTAATTATATGCAACAGTATATGGGTCAAGGTTAAATGAGAAAATGTCACTTGTACAGGTGTGAAAGCTTACAGCAGTTCCAACAGGGAAAGCCCCTAGGCAAGTGGAATTTAAATTGGACACAGAACCTACTTGAAAAAAAAACATTGAAGTTACTGGGCTGCAACATGATGTACAAGTACTGGAATACAGGGTGTCAAGCAGAGTTCATCACTTGATGATAAATTGCCTGGAGCATCTCAGAAAGAAAGGAAGTAAAGTTTAAAGGAAGTTTTTCAGAGTTTGTAGGAAAAAGTGTTAGGATACTGGGAACTGTTAAGATTAAGTTGCATTAAAGGATAGGAAACAAGGCACTAAGAGTAGTATGACTTTCAAAAGTCACAGAAAATATTGGAAGATAATAGTACTGGGGAAACTGCAGCAAGAAAGGATAGCTTCAGAGCCCTGGTGAAATTTTCAGTTTACATAGCATATCTTAGTGTTTTTCCTAACCATGTTGGATCACATATTCAGACCTTTTGAGTTTCAGTTGACAGCTATCTCTGTGTTTTCATGTGATTTCATTACATATTGTACACGTGGAATCACATTAGGCTGTTGTGTTTCAAGGAATTTATTCTAAATACTTTCCTTTTAAGATTGCAAGAGCTTGTCTCTATGTGTGAGAGACTAGAGAAAATGATTCCTGGCTCAAAACAACTAATGGAGCAGGTGGCAGGCAGGGCAGGTTCTGTAAAGCTGGGATGGTGCACTACTCTACACCCTCCGCTCCTGGAGCCTGTTGTCCAGCCCAGAGTAGCTCTTAGTCACTGGCACACCACAAGCCCCACCTGTGGCGGAGGGTCCCTAGAGACCAGAGCAGATAAAAACGATTGCACAAAAGTGCATGTGATTGTGGCCCACCATTTGGATTTTATAGCAGCAGAAATTATGGTGGATTCAAGCAGTGACTATTAATTTTTCTCTGTTTCTTGCTTTTCTCTCTCTCTCTCTTTATCTCTCTCTCTTTTCCTAACTTTCTCTTCTCAAAATCTGGATAACTTTACGTTGGGTATGTCAGAATTTGCTAAGCCAATGCTTTGTGAAATGCTTTGTTTTGATTGAATGTTGCTTTAAAACTTGCCAAGTACCTTATTCTACCTTAATGCTCTATAGTTTTGCAAGTATTTTGCAAAATTTATTCTTCAACCTCCTGAGAACTTAGCTTAGTTCTCCCTTGCACTTCCCTGGGGAATCGAAGTACCTTAAGCCCTTTCTAAAATACTTGCCAAATTAGTCCAGGGCTTTACACTATGCAAAACCAGAACTGGTACAGAAAGATGTCGATATCATTTCTGAGACTCACTGAATAAAGAGCAATATGACAGATGTGAGGTGGGAGTCCTTTTTAAAAAAATAGAAATTCCTTCCCATCCAAAAAGTAAAACCCAGATCACAAAAAATAATTCTGAAATGAACATTAAGGACTAGACTAAAATCTCTGTGACTGTAATAGGTGGAAAAGTTCCTGACCTCTCTGCAGGTAAGCCTCTGCTACTGATGGTTTGTGTTAGAGCCACTGGGGCTGTGTAGCCATGGTTCACAACAATAGGATTCCCACTAGGTCCCACCATCATGAAGCAGGAATTTTCCATGTCCATACTCATCCATCATTGTATTTTTTATCTATAACAATCTTATTTGCAGAGTTTATGTGTAAAACATAAACTGTAGGTCTCCTGGGCTACTAAATCCAATTCTATCATAATTGTACTGTACTCCCTGCTTTTTTGTTGGTTTGTTTTTGTTTTGTGATTTTTCTTTCTAAAATTTGATCTAGATTTGTCTTAAGACTGACTTCTTTTGGGGCTTCTTTCAATACTTATATAAGGCTGATGGCAGGAAGTTTTTTTTATTTTCTATGTCTTAGTTTCTGAAGATCACTTTCTTCACAGGCTCCTGTGATTCTGTAGTTTGCCTCTTATGAGTCCACTTGCATTACATACTCTACTTTTGGTAAAGTTTCTTAAAAAGTTTTCTCTGCTTACAGATCACTTCTCCCCTTGTTGTGTCTAGAGTATGATTCATCAGAAAAAAAAAAGATTTAAAGAATGAATTTCTTATGTGAATGGTATTCCTGACCAGTTTGTCAGCTGAAGTAATTCTTAGCTCCACTTTTATTTGGTCTTTGCCTTGTACTACTGTTCTCCTAATATTGTTATAATTTATGTGCTTAAATAATTAAATCTTGTGTTATACTGCTTTGCAGAAGTTAGATTTCTGTTCTAAGGAAAAATAGTGTGTTCATTGTTAATTAAAATATTCAGTTCAATTAATGCAGTTGATTTGATACTTAAGATAATAAAATCTGTTATTCAGCTAGCACTTAAAATTAGTCAGTTTTGAACTGCATTTTGGGTTATAGTTCATTGGACCCCAATGTCTATGCCATTAGCAATAACAAGGTTCTTATACCCAGTCAGGACTCAGACATTTCTCCTTGTGACCTCTTTGTGGGCCTCATTCTTTAACTCATACACTTTCTTGCAGCATGCTTACTTAGCATAGGGCTTCTGGGAACTGCAGGTATAGCTATTGTTTGCTCTATCATTAGTGCAATTTTGGCACTGTCTTTACCTCTACTTTTACATCTATAGTGTTTTTCTCACCAAATAAAACACAGAGCCAGAATCAATTTCTTCCCATTCACACCAGTCACATTAAAAATGTGTTATTCTGTAAAAAAGAATGAAAAAAACCTTTATGTTAGAGAAGGAACCAGTGGTTCAGTAATAATGAAAATAAATAAATTCAACTTTGTGGTTTAATGTAAGAAGTACATGAATTCTATATTCGTTATCTCCTTTTACTAAACTACAAAGTGTAGTAGGAAAGAGCAGAACCAAATCTAATCAGGTAGCCTGACTCTGACAGTAGACTGACATTTACCAGTTGGTACTTAAGTGTAAAAAAGTGTAAAAAGTGTAAAAATTTTACACTGAATATCTTAGTTCTTCTTAGGAAGTGTATTTTAATACAAAGACAATCTTCTATGATGCTTCCTTGATAGTCCCCTAGCCTCTAAGTACTTGAAGCTCAGGGATTTCGTACTTGATAGGAACTTAGTAAGTAGTTTATGTAAGATTTTATACCACTTGTACACTGAGAATTCTTCTATAGTCACCAAATCTAATCTTTGTAAGACACTCCACAAAGTTATATGAAACAGCTATTGCATAAAACATAGACCATCTAATTTGATAGGGAGAAAAATGAAGATCTTTATTCTTCATCATTAGTGTGCAAACAATAAGAAAAAATGGTTTCATCTATGTTTTTTTCCTGACACAAATAAACTTAATTGGATGACCTTTCATAATAGAATCTAGAGGCAACACAACTTTATCTGGAAGGGTGAAAAATGTTCCTCTAACCTCAGAGTATTCTATAGCCAGGCATCTATAATGTGGCAAGATACTGAGTTGAATGCCAGCAGATATTTCCTGGATGAGGTTTTCAATTGTAAGTATAATGGGACACATGAAGACATTTGTTAAAAACATCAGTCCTTTTCCTTTAAGAAGAAGGTTAAGGTTGTCTCTGTTGTTAGTTTTTTCATACAAGTTAGCTATGTGCAGCTATGCCATTGAGATCTCTCAGATTCTCCTCAGCCTTCACCGAGAATTAGTGATGAATTGCTTCAATCACTTCATTGATCAGCAGAGAAAGAGCAGGACTCCCATAATGTCTTATTTTTAGATAGGTCTCTAAAACATGTCGGATTAAAACCTGGTGGTGCTTATTTCTCTACTATGCCTCTTGGAAAAAAATTTTGTGTTTGATATACCTTGATGTTAAATGAAATTAATTCACCTCAGGAGTGGAAGATCTAAGTGTCTTGCTACTTAGCAAGATAATTTTGGATCCAGTTCTAAGGCTTTTAACAGTTCACCTGGAATATTTAAACCTAAATATTAGTCAGAGAGCTGACTTCCATTCTGTGGAGCAAACTACTAGAATTTAGGAGTTTGGGATATATATCCTTTATGATTTTTGCTTTAGGCTACAGTAACAGTCTCTGGTAAGAGATAGTAAGTTTTCCCAACTTTGAAAGTTACTCTCAGCCATTACCAATCTATTCATAGTTGATATTAAACTTGTCTTCATTAAAAAGGTGGTTTTGTGCTTCTCTTCTTTCACTTTCTCTTGTCAGAAGCCTATCTTAAGACATTAATACTTTACTGGTTTAGTTTTGATTGATTTTCCTTTTTTGTAAATTTTCCCATTATTTCAATGTATTTTAAGGCAATTGTTGCCTATTATAATATTTCATATTCCTTCCAGTATAACATGGAATAAACTAATTGTTTATGGTTTTTACTCATATCTTGGGGTTGAACCAAAACACACTAACATTTTTTTTTCAAATGATTTGGTCAAAATTATTGAGATAATAAAAACTAATGGCTTAGTATAAACGTTACATTCTGATTGTAGTCTTTCAGGTTTATTTTGAAAAGCGCTTTTGACTGTCTCCAAGGAGACTTATATGGTTTTTCAGAAAATTAAAAATTCAGGAGATATATATATATATTCAGGATATATCCCATACTTGCAATAATTCTAGTTTCAGACAGTTTAAGTTTAAATAAGGACTTTTTCTGCTTGTACTCCCGGATCTATATTCAGTCCTTTCACAGAATACATTGTATAATTTAAGACCGTACATGAATTATTTTTGGTGCATTCTTAAATAGAAAAGAATGGAGGAGGTGTACTTTCTATTCCTTAGATAATTATGTTTCCTTAATTTAGGATAATTTGGGTACCCTTGCTTGCAAAAAACACTAATTGTAAATGTATCACCTCTGAATTACTCCTCTGAAGTCAGAGATTAGTCATTGGGTGTCACGGTTGAGGCGGACTGACGACACGGAGTCTTCTGATGAAGAACCTTTTATTGTACACCTTCTGTGACTTTTATACACTTTTCAGGGCATACATGTCAAGGCACAATTGGTTTCTTGTTAACATAAATAATTTACAATTGGACATACAAACCACGCATGTCTGTCAACAATGATTCAGCACTTCTGGCAGGAAACCCATTCTGTGTTACATCCGTTCGGTTCGTGCTTGACACCTTGCCGTGTGCAATGGTTCCGTCTTCAGCTTTCACAACTCTCGCAAAGACCCCGGACCAGCTGGGGCCCCCCACAATTGGGTTTTACTGCATGCATAAAAATACAAGAATTTTGCTCTCAGATTCTAACTGATGATATTAGATTTATTAGAGGAGGTTGCTTTCAATCAAATCAAGCCTTTAAATTGTAACAAGTAGCACTGGACAGAACATGACCTCTTAGCCTAGCTTGTCTTTTTCTAATCCAGATGTTATGTAAGACAAGGTACCTGGGGGTGCTGATTGACAGGAGGCTGAATATGAGCCAGCAGTGTGCCCAGGTGGCCAAGAAGGCCAATGGCATCCTGGCCTGCATCAAGAACAGTGTGGCCAGCAGGAGCAGGGAAGTGATCCTTCTCCGGTACTCAGCGCTGGTGAGGCCACACCTGGAGTATTGTGTTCAGTTCTGGGTCCCTCTGTTCAAGAAAGACATTGAGGTGCTGGAGCGGGTCCAGAGAAGAGCAACGAGGCTGGTGAACTGACTTGAACACAAGTCCTATGAGGAGAAGTTGAGGGAGCTGGGGTTGTTTAGCTTAAAGAAGAGAAGGCTCAGGGGAGACCTCATCGCTCTCTACAACTACCTGAGAGGTAGTTGTCGCCAGGTAGGGGTTGGTCCCTTCTCCCAGGCAATCAGCAGTAGGACAAGAGGGCATGGCCTCAAGTTGTGCCAGGGGAGGTTTAGGTTAGATATTAGAAAGAAATTCTTTACAGTGAGGGTAATCAGCCATTGGAATGGGCTGCCCAGGGAAGTGGTGGATTCACCGTCCCTGGAGGTTTTTAAGATGAGGCTGGATGTGGCGCTTGGTGCCATGGTCTAGCAGCTGTGATGGTAGTGGATCAAAGGTTGGACTTGATGATCTCAGAGGTCCTTTCCAACCTGTCTGATTCTATGATTCTATGATTCTATGAAAAGACATAAACCTTGCCAAGTCTGCATTATGGGCACTTTTTCTTCCTGACTGTCAGGAGAGTGGTAGCATTAAGGATATAGCTCTCTAACTAGAATTGTGAGTTAATAATCCCCTTTCAAGTGTAATGAGCTAAAAGGATATTATGAATTCCAGAATTTGTATTTGATTTTTTTCTTTATGTTCATAAATTAGGAAATGAACAAACTCTAGGAAAGTGGTAGATGTGAGTAAAACAAATTTTCTTATCAATGTCCTGTTTGTTTTACAGCTAACAAGAAAGAGAATAGCTGAGATCTGCTATATACTAGAAATTATGTGATTGCTACAAACCCTCAAACCACAGCTCTTCTACATTTCTCTATGAACCCTCATGTCAACAAGTTGTGTTTTTTCTCAGCTCTCATACTACAGCCCAAATAATTTCCAAGAAGGCTGTGTATGTGGGCATGTGAATAAAACTTGTGTTTTAGAGCTTCAGCTGCCAAGGAAGTATCTTCATAGTAATTTTTATTTTATATTTTGTCAAGTGTATATTTATGAAGGAGGACAGAATCTCTTTGTGAATGCACAATTTCTATATAGTTAGGCTGGTCAAAACTAGTCACTAAACATTCAAAGAAAGCCTTGTAATATATAAAATAACCCTAGGGGGAGGGAATAAATGCAGTTTAAGATATTGAATTGTTGGAACAGAGCCAGTAATGCAATTCTTATTCAGTTACATTTTCAGATGACTCATCAGATCTTCTGCTAATCTATGCTTTGAGGCTTGAAGAATATGGTCTTTAAAATCTCCCAAACATAGCAAGTTAAGTAATTTTTAAAAACACAATATTGAGGAATCCACCATTTGGATCTAAATGTGATGCAGTAGCTTGTACTAAAGATAAATCTAGAAAAATGAGTAAACACTGTAATCCTCTTTCTTAATTTACCATGAAAAATGAAACGGAAACACAAAAACTTGTGCTGATCTGTACGTGTGATAAAGAAAATTGCCCTTCAAACTAGCATAAATCAACTAGATTTTGGAAGTGAGAGCTTAGATACAAAAAGAATTTATATATATATATATATATATGTGTAAAGGAATATATACCTTTATTTTTTGCAAACATTGTGCTTTTCTTTGTGACTTCTGCATTCTTTCCAACTGCTGTTCCATGTTAATGGTGTCTACTGTTTTTTTGTGTGCTCATCCATTGTCTTTAAACTCATAGCTGCAAAACAAATAACATCTTCTCAAACACTAAGCTAAAGAGACCTGGCTTTTCCAAAGTCCTTGTCAGCAACCCTGTCACTTCTCTGCCAATGAATTTACCCTTTAATGACATAAATGAGAAAATTGGTCTTTTCTTATTCCTTTTTTTCTTTCACCATTTATTTATTTATTTATTTATGTATTTTTGATGCAACCAATGGTATTAACAAACCATTGCATAATATTAGAGTTGACATGTGAAGAAATCAGTCTAATCCAGTAGTGTTATACATTTCACAATAAAATTAAAAAGAAAGGAAGTGACCTCGTTAGTATAAAAAGAGGGGAAAAAAAGCACAATAGTGAAAAACGCTAATGGCCTCCAAGGAAACTGTGTGGATATTAGTTTTTAAATTACTTATATTTCCACCTTAACAACAACAACCTACAATGTCAAAAGTAATATGAGCCTTAGAATGCATGATGGCAAAGGCCAAGATGGAAAATATCCCTAGGGAAGGCTTCCATTATTTTTGACATATTAAATTCTTTCTGCTTTTATTCATGAGTAGCAGAGTAAAAGGAAAGGCTTGGCTGCTGAATTTATCTACTGATTCTTCTCTGTAAAATTAAAATTTTTGGTTCTTTCTATTTTAAGCTGGTGGGTTAGGGGGAGAGGAGGAAACCCTAGTTCATAGGCATACATGTTACAGTAAAATTCCTTACAGTGGTATGCAGATTCTTATCAGTAAACTGAGCTTTACATCACCTGTTCAGTTTGAAAGGAAAGTAGTTAAGACAGTGGCTTTTTGGTTATTAACATATACCTCCATTTACTCCCTCCATAAAGCTAGGACATCTCCCATAATACTAGTGAATTCATAAAATCATAGATTTTTAGAATTGTTTGGGTTGGAAAGGACTTTTATGGATCATTTAGTTTCAACACCCCTGTATTTGACAGAGGTACCTTCCACTACATAGATTGCTCAATCTGAACTTCAGCATTTCTAGGGATGGGTCATTCACAGTTCCTCAGGGCAACCTGTTCCAGTGCCTCACAACCCTCTGAGTAAGGAATTTCTTCCTTATATCTAGTCTAAATCTACCATCTTTCAGTTTAAATCCATTCCTCCTTGTCTTCTCAGCTCTCTTGTACTATTAGGTACCAGAAGGCTGCTGTAAGGTCTCCCTGGAGCCTTTTCCCCAGGCTGAACAACCACAGCCCATCTTCATAGAAGAGATGCTTCAGACTATCGATCTCTTCATCGCCCTCCTCTGGAGTCCCTCCAGCAGTTCCCATCCTTCTTTGTGTTGGGGGCCCTAAAGATGGATACCATACTCCAGGTAGAGTCTCATGAGGGCAGAGTAGAGGGGAAGAATCAGCTCCCCTGACCTGCTGATCACACTCCTATGAAGCATAGGATAAATTTGGCTTTCTGGGCTACATGTCTAATTTTTCATCTACCAATATCCCCAAACCCTTCTCTACAGGGCTGCTCCCAGTTCATTCCCCAGTCTGTGCTGGTGCTGGGGATTGCCAGGACCAAGCTGGAGGACCTTGCACCTGTCATTGTCATACTCATGAAGTTCACCTTGCTCTACTTCTCCAGTATGTCAAGATCCCTCTGGATGACATACCTTTCTTCTAGTATATCAGCTGCATCAGTCAGCTTGGTGTCACCTCCAAACTTGCTGAGACTTTACTCAATCCCTCTGTCTACGTCATTAATAAAAGTATTCATCAGCACCAGTCCCCATACAGACCCCTGAGGGATACCATTTGTTACTGATCTCCATTTGGGCATTGAGACCTTAACTGAAACTCTTTGGATGTAGCCATTGAGCCAATTGTTTACCCATCAAAAAATGCACCCATCAAACCCACATCTCTCCTCTTTAAAGTCAAGGATATTATGTGGAACCATGTCAAAGTCCTTACAGAATATATAATATATAGGCATATAATATCAACTGCTATTCCCTTACCCGCCAATGCAGTTGCTCCACATACATTAGCCAGGCGTAATTTGCTGCATTTAAAGCTGTGTTGGCTGTCTCTAATCACCTCCCTGACATCCACATGCCATGAAATAACTTCCAGTGCTAATTAAGTGTTAATTCAGATTAATTGTTCTTTTTCTAGTCTCATCATTCATAGCAGAAGTGTCTTGCAACAAAATAAAGATTCTGCACTGTCAGTTAAAATATGTATTGATATGATTTTTCTCCAAATCATACCTTTATAAGTGCATTCTTTTCCTGTATTTGAAAAAGCTGGGGATCTGCTGTTACTCCAGTTTTTCAGATGAGAAGTCATAGCTAATTGTATATTCTATCAAGGATTACTTAATTTTTCCAGTGCTGTCATTTGTTTCTTATACTGATCAATGTCTGTCTGCACATAAAAAAATAACAAAAAATTATTATAACATCGGATTGAGAACTCATAATTTACTGATCTGTTCCTAGTGTCATCCATGAAACGTATGTTTACAACAAAATGATGATTTAAGTTTATAGACAGAGGAAGCAAACCAGTGAGAAAAAAACAAGCTAGTTTAAATATCAATGAGCCTTGATAGAATATCTGTCAACGAGTCCTGCACTAGAACTCTTTTTCCCCTCTGAGATAGGCACATCCTCATCAGGTGTCAGAAGACCAGGTTTTGAGTAGATAATTCTATGGTCAAAACACCCAACATTTTTCTACTTATACTAGCCTTAGAGCCATGTATTGACCTGATGAATCTGCCTAGTCTTATCAATATTATTTCTTGTTATTGGAAGGATCAAGGAAATCAGTACCTGTGCTCCTAATCCTTCAACCAATCATCCCAAGGCCCTGAAGTCTCTTTTGATTGCCCTTGGACTGCTCTTTGTCACTGACAGCTTGAACAACCAATAACTGATAGTAATCAGAGGGCCTTACAAGACTTTAGTTTTCCAGCAATGTCCCTTACCTGAGCCCCCGGGAGACAGCAGACTTTCCTTTGTGTTGGATCTGGTATGCATATCAGGCCCTCCCTTTCCGTTATAAGGCACTCTCCTACTACAATTATCCTTCTTTTCCTCTTGACAGAGGAGGTCATGATGCGGGGTACAAATGTTGCTGATTTAGGAGGCCCTTCTGTCCCAGAAGGACATTTGTTTTATTTCTGTAGCACAAACCACTATCATGAGATGCCAGTGCATACCAGGCACTTATGAACATTTCATGTTTAAAAAGGGGCTTAAATTTGAAGGTCAATTTAACTGTTCAATGGAAATGTAGGTTATGAGGGGATATAAGCTTCATCCAGCTTTGTAAGCAAAAATTAATTTAATCTCATTGAGTCAAACGGATGTTATCGAGGCCAATTTTGACATTCAATTTCCTTATGCTGAAATTTAGAAAGGAAAAACAGTCATGATCTTTACTCCCTTTGGTAAAACTTACAACATAAAATGCTTATCTGCTCATACAGAATCAGATGTTTCTATAGCCTAGAGTTTAGAGTGCTTAGCTGGGAGAGGCAAGTCCCGAATTCTCACACTAGAAATTGTGAAGTTGTTCAAAGCACATATACAGGCTCAAACCACACACACTTTAGGAAAATTAAAGGTTTTGTCTGTGAATGGCGCTGGTATGTAGGCTTGTTGGCATTGAACTGCTTGGTATTCTTGAGAGTTGAGAAATTCCATATGCTCCCACTGGCTGTAAAGTAGTATTTTTAGATTTTTTGGGCAATTTAGGCTTCCCCATGGATGTTTTACTTGTTTGTGGGTCTAACTTTGTATTTAGATCTTGTTGTCTTATTTCTCAATTGAATACTTCATCTTTGTTTTCCATGTCATTAACCTTGTCAGATAGTCATTCAAAAGAAAAGATTAAAGATTTAATAGTAATTCCTGCAAAACTGTAATAACCAGACTTTATAATAGAACTGTTAAACAGTGTATCATTTTAATATCTCCTCTCATATTAAGTGGTATTTATTCATGCAGAAATGAGTTTTAATTGGTATGTTGGTACTGCAGAAGTTATATCCTCCTACTATTAATATTTAGTACTTTTCCTGAAGGCTAATCAAGACATAACAAAGGCTGATGGACATCTTCACTACCTGTGAGTAATGTTACTGAGATGAGTAAGAACTCTGAGATAAAATAAAATTTAATAATTTCTGAATACTCAGTATAGTTTTTCAAATTTGCTGTAAATTTTGGTGCAAAGGTGGTGCAAATGACCTCCTTGGTCAACCTTCTGGAAGTGGAACTTATACCAACACAAGATTAAGAAGTGTACTGGAGGAGATGCCTGGGCTAAACTAACCAGAGAGAGTGACCTCCCAGAAGGAGGTACCTGAAGGAAGTCATCAGAGACACCTTTGTAACTTCACAAGAAAAGATACTACTTTTCAAAACCATTCAAAGGTTTTTCAGATATCGATGCATATGAAAAACAATGCTACATCTTCATAAGGAGTTTGTTCCAACTGATGAAAGTTTTTTCTGCATAACTTAACTTTGAACAGAACTACAGTATGTAGGTATTAGAAAACGTCTGTTAGCTTTTCTGTTGTCAAAAAAGCCAAATTAATGCATAATACTCTATTCATCACCTTAAATTTAATAATGTATTAGGTTCTTTACAATTTTTCAGATTAGGTCAAATAATTTCTGCTACTACCATGAAACACATTAAGACATCCCTGCATGTCACACATCCATGCAGAGATAGCAGAGACAAACATAGATGCAAATTCCCTAAGATACTTTCAGAAATGGTGCCTAGAAAGTATATGAAATTTATTTTGAAATATAATTTTGTTTCTTTTGACCTGTTCAAAGCATGTCATTTTACCCTCAATAAAATTACTCTAGATCTTCAAACTGTACCAGAAAGAAAATGTTACTAAGCACAGTACAAGGCAAGAGACCAAAGACAGTCTTTACATTTCCTCTTAGATACGAACAAAAATGAAATCCCTATATAACCATGGTGATCTCTGCTTCATGCTGACTGCCAGTTCTCTTATGCGGATTAAGATACAGGAATAATCTGCAAATCCATAACTGGAAGGACTTTATATACTCTATTATGAAAAATTATGAAGAAATATCCCAATTTACTGCTGCCTGTCATGCTGGATTTCCATCCTGGTCTATTTATGTCCAAATCTCTACCTTACTAGAAAACAGGCTAGAGAAACAGAAAGTATTAATGATCTATTTGGTCAAAAATACCTGTTTGTTGCCATCATTCCTCTGCTGTGTTATTTTGTTGCTGAACAAAGATGGCCTATTTTTTTTGAATGTTTGTGTAGCATGCCATCCCAACTTTGTACATATAAGCACAGTTGTGAAAGCACTTCAGATATCTGAATAATTTTATTTATTTACTCATATTTGACTGGACAAATGAAAACAATCAAGAGATCC
>VYXB01002633.1:114-58321 GCA_013397135.1 Pachyramphus minor
CCTGGATCAAAAATAGCGTGGTCAGCAGGACAAGGGAAGTGATCCTTCCCCTGTACTCTGCATTGGTGAGGCCACATCTGGAGTGTTGTGTCCGGGTGTCGGGTTCTCAGGACAAGAGACATGGAGTTCCTGGAGCACATCCAGCAGAGGGCAACAAAGATGGTAGGGAACTGGAGCATCCCTCATCTCTTCCTCTTACAAGGAAAGGCTGAGGGAGCTGGGCCTGTTCAGCCTTGAGAAGAGATGTCTGAGAAGAACCTCAGTGGTTTTTTCTCGTCTAGGATAGAATTTTGGAAAGATTCATTTGTGTGAAGTTCAAAAGTTGCTTTTTACTTACCTTTCCCACTTCACAAGATACCGATGCATACTGAAAGTCTAGCAGTTGAAGTGCTCACCTACCATGTAGGTTCATGTTTTTCTGCAAGATTAATTGCAAGATAGCTGAGTGTTGTTGCAGTAATAATAGTTGCAAAGTCTCATTTTCTAAATTTAAACATGCATTTATATCAGCACCAAACAGATATTTTGCATGGAATGGAAGAAGAATTTCCTTAGTATTATCTTTGAATGTGTAATAATTATATCTATTAAATTTGATAATGGAATTTCTTCAGGAGAGTTTTGAAAAATTAGTTTACTTTCTGTATCTAGTCATTCTTTGCTCTTATTACTGGGGTAGAGGAAAAACAATGCTTAACTCTTTAACCTATTTGATTTCTCGGTGAATTTTCATGTTTATTTTTCAGTGTAGTAATAAAGGGTTTAATAAATTTTTCCTCTCTGATTGGATTTATTAGTGTTTTTGGTAATATTTATGCTTTGATGAAAATGTGACAAACCATTGTAGAAAAATTACAGATACCATCTGTATCTGACACAAAACACTTTAAATTGCTAATGCTCAGTTTCATAAATATGCACATTTTTAATTGGATGAATAATTTCAAAGTGGTGTTAAGCCCAGGATAGATATCTTGGTACCCTATTTTGAAGTTTTTTCTTTACATTTCTGTTAATATTGAGAAATCATCAATGAAGATATTTTTTCTTATTATCTGGTAACTTTATTCTATAGAAAATAAGTGATTTGTGTGTAGTAGATCATTTTATGGGATAATTATAATATTCAGTAGGAATTTAAACTTTTGAGTCCACGTGTGTGTGGTATTTTTTCTCCTTTTGAACTTTTGAAAAAACCCTGTCAATTGTCTACCTTCTCAGTTCCATTTAAGAGGCTGGAATGAGACAGCTGGGGGTTTTTTTGTTCATTGTAAAATGTAACAAGTTTATATGTCTCCTGTGAGAGAGAATAGCAGACTCTGCAGATTCTACACCATCTATTGCACTTCTTTCCTGAGCTTAGTGAGTGTTAATTTAGGATCTGCTCTTGAAGCTGGCTGACTGCAGGATGTGTCTTCCCAGAATGTCATTAAAGAAAATGGAGATGTACAGAGAGGTGAAGGTCTTCAGTTTTGAATTGTAACATTAACAGGTTAGTGATTAGCTTTTATTGACCTAAACACCTCTTGTGAAGTACTTGTTTTGTGTTGAGCACCATTTAAAGAGGCAGTAGGTGTATTTTTAAGCCAGAGTTGATTATGAGCTACATATTGTATTTTAGATGTACAAACACAACGCATATTCTTAAATCTAAGCCAGGATTCCCTGTTACAGATCCAGCAGTGGCAGATGTAGTTAAGAGGTTCCCGCTCCTCTTTGTAGAAGGGTACTGTTCCTTCCTTAGCTGTGCCAATTTTCAAAGGTACATGGAGGCACACTTTTTAAGTCACACTTTTAAATACATTATTTCAGAAATCTGCTTCAGTGTGTGGCCAGAGCTAAAGGGGTCTTGCTTATTAGGAAGGATACACCTTCTTTGGCCTTCCTTTTCTGGTTAATACACCTGTAGATGTTGTTCTTATTATTCTTTGCATCACTTGCCAAATCCAGCTCCAGCTTTGCCATGGCCTTCCCTACCCCATGCTTCCACAATCAGACTGCGTCCCTATGGTGTTCTCAGGGTACGTGTCCTTGATTCCTCTGCGTGTGCATCTTGCCCTTTAGTTTGACCAGCAGTTCCTTTCTCAGCCATGAAAGGTCTCTTACCTTTCTTGCCCAATTTCTTGTGCCTGGGGACCGCTATCTCTTGTGCTTTGTGGAAGACACCCATACAGATCTGCCAGCTCTGTTCCACTCCCTTGTTCGTGAAGGCAGTTCCCAAGGGGGTTGTGTTGACAAGCTCCTTGAAGAGCTTGAAATTTGCTTTCTTAAAGTTCAGAGGCCTAACTTTACTCCTCATCTGACTCATATGCCTCAGGACTGCAAACTCCACCAGTGTGTCATCACAGTAGCCCCAGTGAAGAGTCTGAGGCTTCTTATGGCTTTCTTGCATGAATCTTCACTGCATTCTGAACCAAGAGGAGAGAGCTGCACTGTGTCAGGGAGGAAGCGGTGGGCCCATCTCTGTGGTGAGCAAGGGGAAGGAGATGCACACTCCAGAGGAGGGTGGAAGAGTGGCAGCAGAACACTGCTCAAGCAGAGATCAGCCCAAATGATCTGGAACAGAGGAATGGTAGGCAGGGGTGTTTTCTTTAACTGAGAGATAGATGAAAATTGCCAACTGTGTTCAGTTCCAAGTCACAGAGTAAAGCTTTCTCCTGATGGCAGGACAGTCTGATACATGAAGCATGCAGGAGAGAATTGCTTTTTCCAAAAATCCTCATAATCCATGTTTCTATGAAGATATTATTTGCAGTGACTTTTGATCAGACTTGTCTGAGCAGCTTGCTTAGGTCCATTACTTTTGCAAGGAGTAGACAAATATACATTTGTGTGACCATTTATAAGAACTCAACCTCTTTTTACCTCTGTGATTTCTACATTTTCTACCACTCACGGTGATCTGTAGACTTTTCTAGCTGCTGTTTGGACTGTGTACAAATAGGTCTGTGGGCAAATAGCATACACTCTTTCCAATGTCATTTACTCAAGTAAATCTGTGATATCTCTGACCAGTACTACAACAGCCTCTTAACAGGCTTTTCATTTCTCGTCAGGAACAGACTTGAGACTGGATCAGTTATTCTGGTAGTGGCAGCCTACACCACCAGTCTTTTGTCTTACTGCCCTTTCTTCATTGTATTGCACACAGGTGTGTCCTTGTCTACTCCCTCCAAAGGTGATGAACCTAAACAAGCTGTTATGCCAGAGAAAACTACTCATGGCCACTCACAAATTTTCCTATTAAAAACCATCTGGGATCCATCTGTGCTGGAAGCAGCTCTCTCCTCTGTTGTCCTGTGAAGCAGCAGCAAATACACACCTGCTGTTATAGTGTGTTTATCTATAGAAAATGACATTTCTGGGATTTGTCATCTGCAGCACAAATACTGACCAAACTTTAGTTGTTGATGTGGTAGAGAAGGGATTTGCAATATATGACTATTCCCAGCTGCTAAAATAATGTGCTTAGCCTCAAAGTTTGAAGAAATTTCTGAATTCTTGAAATTCCTTTCAGCCCTATCTTATGATATTTTTCTTTGGCTTGCTTTTTTTTTTTTTTTTAGGTAAAAAAGGAGTCATGTCACTCTTAAAAACATAGTATTTTCATAGATAGCCTTTGATTAGCAAGAAAGGTTTAATCCGTCGTTACCTTAATTTGCTTTCTGTTGATGTATGTGCCATTGCAAGCAAAGGCGCGAGTATCTTGAAAACTGCTAGCTTGTTCTGTTAGACCAGACTATGTCTGATTAGAGAGTAGGCTATGGTTTACTTGTCTAAAGATCTCTTGCTTTCAAGTCTGTGGTTACTGGAGAGGAACTAAACCAGAGCAGATTCTTCCCCTTCTCCTCCCCTCTATCCCACCTCCAAGAAAGAAAAAGCTGAAGAGAAAAATGGCTGGGCTGGAGGTACCAATGAAGCAAAGAGCAAAATGGAAAATATGCATGATAGTGACGTACTATTCTGGGCATGAGACAACAGCTGCATCTCTGCTTGCCCTAATTATGGTATAATGTCCTACTAGAGTAAAACCCCAGAAGTTCATAATCCAAATTATCAGAAGCTCCTGGAAAGGAGTATTAAGAAGGTTTATAATTATCCTCAGAATCTTTATCATGAACAGGACTTTTGGTGCCATGTTTACATCAGGAGTCAGGCTTTGGCTCAGCTGTTTGATCAGTGTGATGTTTCTGCTTTTGGTCTTTCTTATCCTGGTGTGTTACTACTGTTAGCTCTGTGGGGCGTCAGGTGCTGTGGAAGCAAAGGCTGGTGTGTTGTGATTTTGATTCTTTAAACAAGATCGTCTCTAAAGCTAATCCTCAATGATTATAATAACTAATTTGTTCTCCTAACAAAATAGGATTATGGCGCAGAGATCAGGTTATATTAAAGACGTTAATCTGTTTCTGTTTGAAGAAACTGTAGTGTTGGAAAACTGTGTTGTTTCATGTATTTTTTTCTGTTATATGTCTTGATATAAATCTTCGTATAAATCAAGACTTTCGTATACAAATGTGTTTTACAGTATAAGGACAATGCTGATTCTTCCTCAAAAGTATTTAGCAGTGTTACCATTAAGAAGTGCTGGTGATACAGGAGTTTCAGTTGCTGCCTGTATACAAAATTAAGTACAGGCAATGCATTGACCGTTGTCCCATCCATTTTTCAGTCCAGTCCTAGCAGAACATCTGTCATGAGCAAGACTGTACTATAGTTTTATGGTCTGTTCAGTCTTTTAATTTCTTTCCAAAATTTCACTGTGAATATCAGTATTGACAATAAAATTGGATAGAAGATAAATTCAGTATTAAAAATGGAATCTTTTGTCAGATGGTGCGAACTTTTCACTATTACCTTAGATTGGATTATGACTTTTTACCCTAAAACTTACTCAGAACCTTTTTTCTTTGGCCAAGCAGTGGCTTGGCACCCAGTAACTTATTGCCTTTCCATGAGTGATAAGTCAGCATACTGCAGAAGTTGCAGAATTGCTATTTTTTGTGATTTTGCTACAGATTGAGCAATGATATGTAGTAATAGTTTGCATATCCATGGCAGCAGCTAAGATTTTTGACTGAGGACCTCAGCTTCCTTTAAGATAGTAAGTTTCTAGCCTTCTTGGTTGCAGAAAAGTTTGAAAACATGCACTGAATGTGTACAAAAGACACAGTATCAAGAGAAAAATACACATAATTAATTTTTTTTAAAAACCCATATGAGTTGTGGAGACAGAATTGTGACCTTTGAACACTTGTGACTGCCAATGCTGGCATGTAGGCGTCTTAACCTTTCTGCTGGCTTTCACACACATGCCATTTCTATTGAGTTAGAGATACGTCTGGTTTTGGCTACAAAAGCTTTTCCACTGTGATTAGCTTCTCTTTTGGTCTGGTTTAAACTTGCTTATGTTCGTTTATGTCATAAACATATTCCTTTCCTCCTCATCTTAAAATCCCTTTTTGAAATGTCTGTGAAAGCTTTGGTTTTTTAGACATTATCAAATATGGCTCTATGCTTAAGTCCTGTGGTGTTTATATTAAATGTTTAATTTTGATATAAAAAAATACACCTCTACATACTGCAGAGATGAGTTCTAAATTTTTCCGTATCATAACTCTATTAGGAGCTGGGTGAGAGTTGTCAGAGTTGTTCTACTCAAAGCAGTTTAAAAACACGGGTTTCATGTTGCAGACTTCCATGGGACTCTCTGTCATATTAATGTTTGTACTTGTCAAACGGAGCAAAACAGAATAGGAGAGGAGGCTGTAAGCACCTAAAAAAGTAGGTCAATGGGCCAGCAGGTTATTTGGCCAGACAAGAACGGGTGGCTTCATTGAATCATGCTGTAATTGTTTTTCTCCTGTTGGCAGATTGTTCTGCTGTGCTTTTAACTTCCTATGTTAATATTTCCATCTGTATTTTAGCCACTTAAGAGCCTCTGTTAGGTGCAGGAGAAGAAGAAATTTAACTTTTCAAATCAAATAAGTGGTAATTCTGTTTTCCATAAAAGTCATCAATGAATTTAAGAGTAGCATAACCTTGGTTTTTAGATCCCCCAAAAAGCTCCCTTTTAAGGAATTTAGGAGAACTTAGAATTAAATACCATTTAAAACAAATTTTTTCAGATGTGGAACAAGTACATTGTATAGTGAATTTGTTTTATTTTAAGACCAGTAAGCAAGGCAGGTAGAGGAGAAAGATGAGAAGAAAAAAACCCCTGATTTCTTGTAGCTTAAAAATGTGGGAAGTAGCATGATTCAAGGGAAGTAACTATAAATGAAATGTAGTGGTATAAAGAGACTGGAAGTAGGCGATTGCTTGTGTTGGTGCTGAGTTTTTGTGTGGAAGAAGTGTATTTGTGAAGTAAGTTTGGGATACATTCTTGGAATTGATTTTGAAGTGGGTTTTGAAAGAAAAGAGTTGATGTTTGTGTTTGAGGGAGTAGCAATAATGCAGCTGAACAGCTTTGCTAGTTGTCAGCAGCAGCATTCTACCCATTCTGGAGTCCTGAGAGTGACAATTTTGGAGACTTGGAGAGGAGAAGATGTAACTGAGAAAGCCAGAAGAGGCCCTGATAAGAGCTTCAGTGAAAAGGTGTTTAAATAATGGTATAAAGATATACTTTGAAGGTAGCTAGTGGAAGTGAAGATTTAGATGGTATGGGTGATACCAAATTCAAAATTGAAAAGGACATCAAGACTAAAAATAGGCATAAAGTGATAGCTTAAAACTGAGATGAAACTGTGTCAGAATATCCTGCTTATCAAGGAGAACTCTAAAGCAAGGTCAATTCAGATGGTGAAATACTTAAGATACTTTCAATAAGGAGAATATTGCATTTATAGATTATTCTTATTAAAAGAGTTACTTGTCTTTTTTAAAAATAATGATAATTTTAAAACATTGATTTTGAAGCTCTCCTTTTTTTTTAACAGTTCAGAATTTAATTTCTGCAAAAGAGGATACATCGAACTCCACATTGTTCTTCATAGGAACGAGGTTTCATCCCTAAACCTCACACTTTAACAAGTCCCAAAGTGTAAAAGGTAAAATTGTGGTTTTATAATGAATAAGGTTCCTGTGGCTTTCAGTTATCAACACTGAAGGGCTGTGTAGCAATGTTAACTAGTGTCTTTTGTTCTCCAGAACACAACTTAATTTGAACTTTAGAAATAGACATAACCCTTTATCTAGTGTTTACTTCCAGCTTGAGTGGTTTTGTTGGAGTTATCTCTGCATACTTATATGTCTGCAGGTATAAGCACTGAGACTGTTCATGTTCTTGCAAATTTCAATGCAAAGAAGGTCAGACCTTGGAAAAATGAGAAACAAATGTGCTACAGGTGCATTTCCTGTAGTCTTTCAGTAATTTTAATTGTTTGACTTGGATACCAGATCTAAGTTGCCAGTTCTGACATAGGATCCATATACTGGAACAAATGAATGATTTTGTCAAATTCTAGAAATTGAGTGCTCTGTTAAAGGGAAAATGCTGACTTTCAAATTCTAACGCTGTATAATCAGGATATCTGTTATGTCACAGATGAAGATTTTCTGTATTTAGCTGTACTGGTATTTTTCTTAGGCAGATTAAGGAAAGTATATAATTTGTCCTACAGAATTTCATATTACTCTTGATTTCTATAATTTTAGGTACCAGTTTTGTATAAAAAATAACACAAGGCTTAAAGTATAATTAATGCATAGCTGTATTAGTGTATTAGCTATGTAAGCTAAAAGAAAACAAGTTCATAGGTTTTATTTTGATTTTAAAGTTAATTCTCTGCCCGTGTATTACCAGTGTGTCTTCACAGCACTTAATTTTGGAGAGTAAAGGCAAGACAAAGTTTGGTGTACTAATTGGAGAAGTGGGGCATTTGGGCAAAAACGCCAGCGCTCCATGTGATGTGCCTTGAGAAAGACTGTCCTGCAGCACAGCTCTCCTATTTACTTTCCTGGTGCACTCAATTATTAAACTTTGTGGGTAAAAATACTATTCTTGTGAAACAAATCTGAAGAGTATGTGGCTGTTGTAGACACAGTTGGCTGTGAAGACAGTGGCTAGAGACAGTTTGGTTGAATCGTAAGCTTTGTTTCTCAATTTCCCTGTCATGCAGTTGCTGCCGTATTTCTTGTGATATTAACACTGCAAGTTCCACTGTGTTTGGTACTCTCAGAAACAAACATATCCTTTCTTGTCAGAAACTATGAGTCACTAAAGGGACTCAAATCATCTCTTTTGAAGTAAATGCAGTGTCTTTTTACTAGTAAGTTCATAGCTTACTAAAAATTCCTGAAGTCCACAAGTTCAGCTCATATAAAACTTGCTGCACACAGTTGTTCCCTAATGATTGCCAATGTTATAATCTTTCTGCTCTGTTTCAGCAGCCTCTGTCAACTGACTTTTCCGTATGAAAGAAAAAGGTTTAATTGTATTGATTTATTGACTTTTTCATAACCTGTGCAATTTTGTAAATTTTGGGTACCCAAAAGTAAGAACTTGTTGAATTAAATATTTATTTTAATTTTGTGTCCCTTAATATTTCATTCACATTCTTTATTGAAAATCATATCTACATCTGGAAAAACAAAAACTTTCTGCTTGAAACTCTGTAATGAGTGAGATGCTTTAAGAAATGGTCTCGCATATGATGATCACATTCTAATCAGTATCTTACTGTTATAATTTCACGTATCTATTATAACAATGTGCTCAAGAAAAAAATACTGTAAGAAATAAATTATAGCTGTAAAATACTACGTCCCAAACACTTTTCTGTTTGCACAGTTTCTAAATAGAATGTATTACTAAGTGTATTTCACATCAGTTCATCCTTCAAAATTATGAGGGTCTTTTAGGTAAAGGTTAAAATAAAAATGAAAAGCTATATCTGAATTCAGAGTCATAAAAAGTTTTGCATCGGTTTAGTCCAAATGTATTTATTGTGGCACTTAATAATGTTCTCTTGAACATTGTCATGTAAGATGAGATGTTGAGGTCCAGGTTATGATGGTAATGGAGGCTGCATTCGAGAAGGTAAGAGGGCAGAGCAGAAGGCTGGAAGAAGGGAAGATTAAGAGCAGCTTGTAGAGTAAATGAAAACTTTGGTATGCTGTAATGAAGAACATATTGGTTCCCCCAGTCACGTTTTGATATTTTTTCTTCTCTTATAGGCAGACGTACAAATGTCTACCACAAGACTAAAGTGTGATGTGTTATGTTTTTTACCATAAGCACCCATAAAATGAGCTCCATTGCGGACAGGTATGTTAATAGATGCAGAGAGTTTTGGGAGAGTTACTGTTCAATGTTTTCTTTAATAGTCTTTTTATTATGGTTAATATATTTAAATGCTAATTTGTGAAAAAACAAAAGAGTGGGATTTTGGCTATTTTTGACAAAGTTATTTTGGTAGTTGTTAGATGTGTCATTTTGTAGTGATTGGAAATAGTGATTTCAAATGTTTGAGGTTAATCTTAAAATGCTTTACTTCTTTTCAGCCATGGAACAACATCTGTGCAAGTTGAGCTGATTTTTAATGTTTACCTGAATTTTTAATTTTTTTAGTACTTCAGTATTTGATTAAGGAAAGCAAATACATTTAAATGATTAGTGTTGCTGTAGATGATAGTAAAGTGACCTGCTAACCTATTTCAAGGGAAAAGTAATAGCTAAGCATGTTTTCTACTTGATTCCTTGAGCTGGACTTTCTTAGCAGCTCAGGTGAACAACTGTCCTTAATATTCTCTTAATATTACCATTTTTGAGACTTCAGGAAATGAAACTTACATCAAATTTATGGCAGGTTAAACATGATTAAAATGAAAAACAATAAAAGCAAAGGGTAAAACTTTTAAAATGCTTCTTTTGGTGAAGTTTTGTGCTATCTCACTGAAACTTCAGCCTTTTGAAAATATGAATTGCTTTTAAAAGCTTGATGTTTGTGTTTTAGCATACAAAATAACTATTTTCTAACATCACTGCTTATAATATACAGTACAATTGCCTGATGATTTATCACTTGGAGAGATGAGGTAATCATTTTAGAAAGAGGTTTACTTGCCTTAAGAGAAGGAAACGTTAGGATGTGAAATTTCAAGATGGACACACCAAGGTTAGTGTGGACAGCACTAAGTAGGCTGAAAGACAGAAGAAGTTAGAGAAATAAAATGTGAAAGTCCATTATAGAGCAGTTTTGGAAAACACACAGTTTTGACTTGACTTTCAAAGCAAAAGGAAATGAAGCAAAGGTGTTAGATGAAGGCTATTGAGGCATCTTCAAAGGAAATCACCTTATTTCGATATTTTAACACCTCTTTAGCAGTAGATGGACAGTTATCAAGCTGAGGAAAAGTTATGTGATGCTTGGTTTGAGGAAGCAAATATAATTAATAACTATTGTTTAACATTGATATCAAATGTATATTTATGAAATTACATATGTGGATGAAATATAGCACATTCCTTAGCTCTCTTCCACTAATAATACTTCAGAATTTAAGAAAATATACTTTCCTACTATACATGTTTTCAATAATTAGAATAGAAGTTGCCAAAAAGTACCTCTAAACTTTATATATCCTCACCCATGTTTTCAAAAGCATAAAGTAATGCAAATAATCAAGAAGATAAAAAAATAAAATTAAACTGTGTTCAGTTCAATTAAGTGTTTGCATGGGGCTGTAATTTCTCATTAGAAGTAGTCTGAAAATCCTTTGAGTTGTGTCAGAAATGTAAGGTCCTGCAAGCAGGACATAGCAAATGTTGCTTTGGGTTATTGATAATGATCCTTGTGAGACATCACAGTAAAAGAGTGGCTTGGTTTCTTGATGTACTGGAGATGATGAATAATGAGCTCTTCACCTTCCCCCCTTCATTGTGATTGGACTTCAAAGGAGGGGAATTTTCACTCCAACATTTATTTCTTTTTGCTTCTTTCAGAAATGATGGAAGCATTTTTGATGGGCTGGTGGAAGAAGATGACAAAGATAAAGCAAAAAGGTACGTTTTTAAGTTACTTAAAGCTAAGAAATGTCCTATGCCTCCTAACTTACTGGTGTGATTTCTAAACAATAAAAATGTGATTCTTTTATAAATAACCGTATTACTCAACAGCATTTCTTTTACTGTTATTTTTCAAATGCACTGTGTATTTCTAACCGTGGTTCAATTATTTGTGTTTTGTGAAAGAGTGCTTTATTCCAAAAGCTTTGCTGCACCCCTCCATGAGGAGAAAGCCATTCTTCAGCAATGGTGTCTGAAATATGGAGTAGGTGTTTCTGTGACAGTTCTCACAGCAGATATCCTTAAGTGGCTGTTCAGGAACCTGGCAATAATATGCAGCTCTTATATAAGAAAGTTTCATAGTTGTTATAAAACATTTTCTGTTTTGTTTCTCAGAGTGTCTAGAAACAAGTCTGAAAAGAAACGTCGAGATCAGTTTAATGTACTTATCAAAGAGCTGGGTTCCATGCTACCAGGTAATGCTCGGAAGATGGATAAGTCCACTGTGCTGCAGAAGAGCATTGACTTTTTACGGAAGCACAAAGGTAATTATTTGTTACTGTAAAAAATATTTTTAAATTCTAAAATTTTTAAAGGCTATTCAATTAGTACATAAAATTTTAATAATTTTGCAGCTCCGGTAAGGAATTTGTCAAAAAAAATGTGGAGAGTTCCGGAAGAAAGATATTCTTAAGATTACAATTTAGGTAGCAGAGATGTAACTGTGTTTTTTGGTAATACTTTGCAAAAGCCACTACTGGTTTTTTTCCCCAATAATTGTCAAAGAAATAATTTCATAAATAGAAGTATTTATTTTTGAAATTACCTCAGAGTTTTTTGTTCTGGACAGACACTGCTGCCAGTGTCAAAGTTTTGCTCCACACTTTCTCTGGAAGTACCTGTTGGAAATACTTATTTTGATAGATAAGCCTGGTTTGAATGGTTGGTTTGTCTCTCTAAATTCTACTAAAGAAGATAAATCACTGAAAAAACTAGTCTAAGGGAAATTAATGCTCGCCCTCTTCATGTAAGGTGCCTGCACAACTGGCTCCTTAAAGATGGTAAGGCAATAGGGCATTGTGGTCTCCAGCAACTGTTCCTGGGTAGGTTGTTTGATGAGAGAAAGTGAAATGTGGTGGGCGTACAGACCAGGAGCATTTTCTTTTTTATCTTTTATCTGGGAAAAAAACCCCAGAAAATCTATAGATACTTACAGCTTTTTATTTGAAACTGTAAGTTTCAAGACATACGCACTGATGTATAAGCTAATGAGTGTATGTGTGTTGTTCTTTAAAGGTCTTTTGAAATGTCAAAATTATCAATATTTTTGAACGTCCTTGCTATGTTTTGTTCCTCTGGCTGTTTGCATCAGCTGATGGTGGGATATAGCCAGATATGTTGTACTGAAGTTTGTTGCAGGTCATTATTTTTGTTGCAAAAAAAATTCTTCCACCAAGCATACACTTATTTATGGCTGTTAGATATTATGTGTATAAAAAAAGTCCTGTTCCTGCTCCTACACTTGTTCTTAATATGGCTCCTTGTGGTTCACACTGCCAAAAACAAGATTAAAAATTGAAGAAAATGAACTCTTTTGCTAGTTAACCCATTTCCTTGGGTAATTTCTGAACATGCATGCTAACTAGAAAGCAGTAAGGTCAAAAGAAGTAACTATAACGTTATAAAATAAAATAAGTAAATCTATTAAGTGAATTAATAGTTAACAGTAATCTAAGTATCTACAGTGTGTCAATTTAAGGTATGAGAAATGTTTTTGCATGCTCTAGCATGTCTCTTCCAGTAGTGTTCTGGTTCCACTAGCACCAGATGTGTACTGAAATGTTTACATTAAAATTGTAAACATAATCATTTAAATAAAAAGGGAGTGGACTATGATTTTTGTGAGAATTCATAGGTTTGGGGATTTTTTGCCAATTAAATATTGATTATATTGTTTTAATTTTCTGAGATGCATTTGTCTCGTAACAAAAAGAAAAGCAGCATGAAGGCTCCTTTTCTGTAAAAGTAAGTTCTTCAGGTTCTAAGGCCTTTGTGACAATTGGTTGTTTCAAAGTCACTTCATTTTGTATTGATGATTCCTGAGGTAAACTATAGAATTCAGACTGAACACATGCGTCAGCCAGCCAGGAGCACTAGTCATACTTTTTTCTTCAAAGTGCTTTCTGAGATTATTTTTTTCATTGTTATTTTTTATTTTGTTGGATAAAGAGACAAAAAGCAGCTCTGGAGATGGATGCCTTTTAGAGCATGGCGCTTTTGTGCTTCTCTTGGTGTGAGAGAGTGCAGCTCTGTGTGTTTGCACATACCATATTAAGGTCACTAAAGCTCTGGCTGCCAGTGCTTACTGGCATTGCTCTGCACTGGTTTGCATTAGAATGTTTTGGACTAAATGCTGGCAAAGTTCAGAAGAATATTTTGCCTCCTGAGGTGCTTGGATATGTTACAATAAAGTAGAGTGACCTAGCAATAAATGAATTGTTCAGAGCAGAGTAGCTACTTTACTGTTGAAATCCTACTGTGTTTAGCCACCAAGTTTTGATTAACTGCGTTGCTTCTGCTTCTTTTTCGACCTTTTCCACGTCAGCCAAGCCTAGTAATCTGGCTGCAGTTCCAGGTGAACTATCTGAGCTGGTTATTGGCCACTGTGGATTCTGTTTCTCTCTGGGGAAAATACAGCAGGCTAAGCACACTGAAATTATATTACTGGGAGCTTCTCCTTGATAAATACTGCCAGTCATCTTTCTCTGAATTTGTAAACAAGAAATTTTTGAAAATTGGTAAATACCAAAGAATTTAACTGCTTCTAATTGCAAGTGGTAGACTAATATTCCTACAACCCATAGATAAATGGTACAGATCTAGGCCCAGCTGGAAATCTGTTTTGAGAGTTCACAGTGCTGATGCAAAGTTACTTCAGATAACAGGACTTGAAGACTGGAGTTTAATGTGCAAGCTTGGTTATGCTTCTCTGTCTGGTATCTAGCTCAGGAATGTGACCTTATTGCCATTTATCTTTGAGTGCAACCTTCTGCCAGAATTTTTAAGCATTTCTCTGAAGTTATCAAGTGAAACAAGTTCTTTCTGTGTTACTTTGGCTCTGTTTTCCAGTGACATGCTTGTTCTAATTATGGAAAATGTAAAAGAACACCTGTACTTGTGATAGGATATTTCAGAATGGTTTGTTAAAGGCATGAACTTCAACTTCTATTTAGCATAGATCTGTTCTACAGTAGAAGACCAAATGATTTTTTTCTTCTTTTTTCCTGTTTTTTTTTTGATACTGAAGTAGGATAGTTATAAGGGCCAGAATGAGCCAATGAATCAGACTTTTCCAGTTCTAAAGTGAAGATTATCTGTGTCCTGTGGACTGAATGCATTAAGTTCCTTGAATTTTGCCTGTACATTGGTAGCAGAGATTTTCATTTCCATGTCCTTTGACTTGTCCCTCAGTATTCAGTATCTTTGTTCTGACTGAAAAATTAGATTTGGGATTATACTTAGGTTTTCTTTATTTTTCAGCCCACTTTTCCTGCTTTGTGATACCATTTCAAAACAGATAGCAAAAGCCTGAACAATTTATAACTTTTGTGAGATCTGATAATTGCAAAGTCTTATTTGTTGATACTTTTCTAACCTCTTCTTGCAGCTTTCCACTTTTAGCCAATTTCTTGCATGATGTTGCTGTTGTTTAATGTTCTTTTAGTTAAGCCTAAAGCTCTTTTGTAAAATTTTCCCCCTTTAGTGTGGGAAAAAAAAATTATGAACTCTTCCAGCCCTTTGCACATTTAACTCAATTCTAGGTTTTCTGGCTCTCCGAGTCATCTGAACTACCAGTCTAGGTTATAGTCTTTGTACAGACTTCTGGCTTAGAAACCAAAAGCCTTAAAGACACAGTTTGGTTTTTTTGATTTGTCTAAATCCTTGATTGCTTGTTCAAGGTTGTCCTTACAGCCAGCGCTTCTGTGATGCCCTTGTTACTCATCCAGACTGAAGCACTGTGTGGTCTTGCTTCTTCTTGGTTTCAGTTATCAGTTGATAAGGAAGCATCAGTTTCAGAACCTGATGTCAGGTTTTGCTTAGCAGCTGTTGATTCTCTTGCCCATGTATGGGAAGTTAGTTATATATTTCTCAACTCCTCCAGGAATCTCTGCTCAAAAGTCAAAATCCATCTATGTCTACGTAACAGACGGAATTCTAGAGTGGAGCCTGTCATACAGCTCTAAACAATCTTTGTTGAAAACCTACTCTTTCTTAAATGTAACGGGAAAAGAATAGGAAGAAGAGAAAGGACAATGACAGTTCTTATTGCAAGGGTTAGAATGACAAAGATTGGCCAAGATATTTAAGATTTAGCCATTTTAATGCCCTAAACTGTTCAGGAATTTTAGCTTTCTAAGTCTTTGTAAACAACACTCTTAATGAAATTTCTTACTATTTCTTAACTGTGTATATGTAGCAAAGTGGGAAAAAATGGCTTTTGGAAGTATGAATCCTTACACTTATATATGTTTGATTTTAGAAATTACGGCACAGTCAGATGCCAGTGAAATTCGACAGGACTGGAAACCGACATTCCTTAGTAATGAAGAGTTCACACAGTTAATGTTAGAGGTATATTTTTCCTGTTTTTCTGGGAGTAGAATAGTTCCTCACTAGGAGTCATTCCATTATGGAATTTTTCAGTTGGTTCACATGTCTTTTTATTTTCATATTATAACTATCTGTTTGCATGAAAATAGTCAAAATTGCTATGTTTGCAGTGTTTCAGAAAATCAAATCAGATTTTCTTTTAACTGTATTTTCAATTACATAAAACATAAAACCAGAGCAAGACCATAAATGAACATGTTTGCTGTCTTAAGTGGATATTTTAAGTTACCAACATAAGGAAGGTTCTAAAAATCTAAAATAAAAACTATTATGCATTAATGTAAATCCTAATTATGAAAAAGACTCAACACATCCGTGTAACTTCGGAGCACTAAATGTTTAATTTCTTTACTTGTTACACTTTCCAAAACTGGTGTGAAAGCATTACTTTGCTGAAGATTACATGAATAGGCACAGAAATACTAGAAATAAACTTTCAGTATAAGCTGTCATTTCCTTGAAAATGAGCATTAGTCATTTATATCTTGTTAGTGAAACAATTATTAATAATAGTTAAATAAAAAGTATTATAAATGAACAAACACTTTTTATTATCGTTCCGTAGTTAAACTTTTTATTTGATGCACAAATATAAAAAGTTAAAGGTTCTGATTTTCTGTACTTAAATTTTAAAAAAATCCTCTGATATAAGAAGTTTTTTTGAAGATGTGAGCTTTAAAATTTTCTATGCAGAAATACAGTTCTGAGGGTCTTTTTTTGGCAGTGTTCAATTACAACACTGTGTTATGTTCAGTGGAAGGTAAGGCAGTCAGAACTGTATCTCACAGGTTTCAAGTCTCAGTAAAATATTACTACAAGCTTCTTTCATTGACATTGAGATATACTGAGATTTTTAAATACCGAAATTCATTAATTTTTCCACCTCTTTTTCTTCACTTAGTTTATCCACATCTTCTTGCTATTGTCTTCAGCTCATTTTTAGGAGTTTTCTGGGGTTTAAAATTATGGAATTAAAAATAACAAGCAGGCAGAGTGGGAGTGGGGGAAAAGAGTGGCTAGCTATAGATGTACTTGCTTCTGAAATTACAGATTATTTAACAACAGAATGGTATTGGAATTGTAATTCTCATAGTGTAAAAGCAAGACTAAGAATTTTTAGGAGGGAAAGATATTGCCATTTCTATAATAAACTAAAATTTATCTACATGATGTTCTGTGTACAATATAGCTTAATGTATTTAGTATGTTCTATTTCTTTTTATTTAACTGCCCGTTATGTTTAATTTCAGGCTCTTGATGGTTTTTTTTTAGCAATTATGACAGATGGAAATATAATATATGTGTCTGAAAGCATAACTCCCTTACTTGAACATTTGCCAGTAAGTACAAATTACTTTCAGTAGCATATCAGTTTGTCTATGGTTGGTGTTCTGCTATGAGTACTGATTAATCATTGGCCTGTTTGGCATTATAGTACAGATGTATGCTTTGTTTTAATGTTTCTGCTTTTACTTCAGCACAACTCCTTCCTACTGATCTGTGTCCTGTGTTAAACATTTTCTTTGGAAATGAGGAGTGCAGTCAGCTGTCTGTTAGGCAGGGTTATGATGCTAGAGTAGCATCAGTTTATGTTTAATATAACTGAAGTAACACAGTTGACTGCAGGAAACCCTTTAGAGTTCACACCTATCACAGCCTCTACATAAGTCAAGACTATTACTAAAGATCTGTATAATTGGATTTTTTTAAAATTCCTTTTTTTACTTCTTTCTTGACAAAGCACTCTGATAAGAAATACATTGCTGCTGATTATGTTTTTTAAGTTAGGTATATACTTTGGGGTTTATCACATTCACTCAGTCTCAGTGGCATTGCTCACTGGTAAATTTAACATTTTAGTTTTTAAAGTTACCTTTGAATAATGTTATTCTGAAGTGAGGCAAATTAGTTCTTAAATGTGCAAACAATTGATGAGTCAAACTGAGTTCTTTTCTAGATAAGAAATACAAGGTATTGGTAAAGGATAGTTGTCTTACTGTGATAAGAGATTAAATAAATTCCTTTAAGGTATGTATGATAACAGTCTGAGAATGTTTAAAAATGTGCAGGTAATTGGTGATTTTTTTTTTTGGCTTTTCTAGTAGAATTTTCAAAGTTCTCAGAGGCACATTTGTTCTTTGATTTTAGATGTGATTTATATACTCTAAACATACATTTTATGATCCCTCTTTTTTGGATACTTAACCCAATGCTCTTATGCATATAATCAGCTGTTCAGTTTTGCTGTATTCATATCTGTTGTTCCCACTTTTGAGTACATAGTTGTGCAACTGATTAGAAAATGTGGTAACTGGCGACTCATCCCTGCTCAGTAGCTGATTCATCATCCCTCAGTAGAACAGGGGGAGGCAGTTGGAAGGTAAAAGTGAGAAAACTTGTGGGTTAAGATAAAGACAGTTTTATAGGTAAAGCAAAAGCCATGCATGCAAGCAAAACAAAACAAGGAATTCATTCACCACTTCCCATGGAGCAGACACGTGTTCAGCCATCCCCAGAAGAGTAGGATCCATCATGCATAATGACGACTTGGGACGACAAACACTATCATTCCAAATGTTCTCCCCCTTTCTTCTTCTTCTACCAGCTTTACGTGCTGGGCATGATGCCATCTGGTATGGAATATCCCCTTGGTCAGTTTATGTCACCTGTCTCGGCTGTATCCCCTCCCAGCTCCTTGTGTGCTCTCCCAGCCTCCTCACAGGTGGGGTGGGGTGAGGAGCAGAAAAGGCCTTGGCTCTCTCTAAGTGCTGCTCAGAAATAACTAAAAGACCCCTGAATTATCAGCGTTGCTTCCAACTCAGGTCCAAAACATAGCCTGATACCAGCTGCTCTGAGGAAAATTAATTCTATTCCAGACAAAACCAGCACAAGTGTATTTATAAAATCAGTTGCAATTGGGTATAGTTATTGGTTACATAATAATATGTGTAAAGTGGAGGATCATAGAATCAATTGGGTTGGAAAAGACCTCAGAGATCATCAAGTCCAACCCTTGGTCCAACTCCAGTCCATTTACTAGATCATGGCACTAAGTGCCATGTCCAATCTCAGTTTAAAAACCTCCAGGGACGGTGAATCCACCACCTCCCTGGGCGGGCCATTCCAATGCCTGACCACTCTCTCTGTAAAGAATTTCTTTCTAATATCCAACCTAAACCTCCCCTGGCAGAGCTTAAGCCTGTGCCCCCTTGTCCTAAAGGTATCATTTCAGTGTACTGGATGCCATCAATATGTTACAGTGCCCTGGAACAACACCCTATAATTTCTACTTTAAAGGCTCCTTTACTTGAAATTGTTGCATCCCAGGGTGGTTAATACAAGCTCCATTGCTCTTTAACAAGTATGTATATCTGCTGTGTTCATGGTAGTTTTCAACAAATGGTTTGCAGTGTCAAATTTAAGGCGAAACAGAGTGAGATTTTTGTCTTGCAAAATATTCATGTGTATTCCAGCAGGTGGCTTTGTTGAGTCAATAATGAACTGTGGAATTGTTTCACATTAAAATAGTAGGCTTTGTGACACTGTATGTCTTGCATTAGTTTAATGCTTATTAAATCTTTTTCTTTTAGTCTGATCTTGTGGATCAGAGTGTATTTAATTTTATCCCAGAGGGGGAACATTCAGAAATTTATAAAATATTGTCTTCTCATCTGCTGGAAAGTGATTCATTAACACCGGAATACTTAAAATGTAAGTAGTTATTTCAGGTTAACCCCTGTGGGCAGCTCAGCCCCACAGAGCTATTCACTCATTCCTCCCAGTGGGATGGGTAAAGGTAGAAGTGGGCAAACTTGTGGGTTGAGATAAAGACAGATTAACAGGTTAAAGCAAAACTGTGTGACAAGCAAAGCAAAATAAGGAATTAATTTCCTACTTCATGTCATTAGGCAGTTCAGCTATCTTCAGGAAAGCAGGGCTCCATCATATTTAATGAGGAATTCGGAAGACAAATGCCATAAGCTTTTATTGCTGGGCATTGTGTCTTATAGTATGGGATATCCCTTAGGTCAGCTCTGCTGACTGTGTCCCCTCCAAGCTTCTTGTGCACCCCTAGCTCCTCACTAGCAGGGTGGTGTGAGAAGGAGAAGGCCTTTGCATTAAGTGCTGCTCAGCAATAACTAAAACATCCCTGTGTTATCAACACTATTTTAGTCACAAATCCAAAACACAGAACCATGTAAACTGCTATGGAGAAAACCCTATCCCAAGGAAACCAGTATGGTAGTTGTGTTAAAAATTATCTTCTTTGTATCATATGTCATCAGCTTTTCCAATGTTAATTAAGCAGAAGCATATGCTTCAGAGCCCTGAAGAACAGAAGCACTATTTTGTGTCCCCTCCCTAAGACAGAATTTTCAACATTGCATTTCACTCTGTGGCTTTCCCATGTATTAGAAGTACTCATCTTGTTTATAGAGCTTCTATAAAGACAGTTGTAGCAGTTGGCAAGAATAAAAGCATAGCAGCCTAATGGGGTTTGGAAGCACATGCTTAAGTGAACTTAAGTTTAGCGCATCTTCATCTTTAATATAGCTCTAGTTCTGAGAAGTTTTTCAGGTCATTAACATTCAGGCCTACATGCCCATATTCTAAAGGAGTTCTTTTATTTTGGTTAGTTAATGTCATGTTGGTTAAAGGCACAGGCTGTAGCCAGTTGTAATCACAACACTTACAGTATTGCAATATGTATGCTGCTTAATTATTCCTGCTTTGCATTGCATGTTGGCCATGTGCTTCATCAAACATGTAACCTATTAATTTGATTATTTTTTCTCAGCAAAAAATCAACTAGAATTCTGTTGCCATATGCTGCGAGGAACAATAGATCCAAAAGAGCAACCTACATATGAATACGTAAAATTTATAGGAAATTTCAAGTGTTTGAATCATGGTAAGTAATTTCAGCAATGAGAGTGGAATACTTAGGCAGCTAAACCAGGTTGGGACCATTGTGCAAAACACAATGATGAACTAAAATCGGTCTCTCAAAAGAAGAGCTTGAAGCAGAGTTATGACTTCTATACTGGTTTAATGAAAAAGAAGAAAAACTGGTATTACAGTTTTTATCTATCCGATATTACAGGTCTGTGTGTTTGGATGCAGTAATTATGCTTAATGCTTTCAATTAAAGAAAACTAGTATCTCGTAAAACATTCTTTAAAAGAATGTAAGAGAAATTCAGGCAAATGCTTTAAAATAGAGCCTGAATTTAGTTAAGCATAATCCCTGTTTAAGCAGGTGACTAACTTGAAGATCAGTGTTACTGAGTACCTGCAGTTCTCATTGCGTAGACAACTGGGAAGCAAAATGTAGGTTTCCCCTGCCATTTCATTTCTGTGCTTTCACTTGGCAGAAGTTACCACTCAGATGAGTGGATGGACCAGTACAGTTTTCTGCTCTGAGTTCCTGCTCTCTTCCATTGAAGTTATTTTTATTAGTTATATACTAATATGTTTCCTCTGTACTGTATTTCTAATGTGTTTGGCCAGGCTGTGCTGACTGTTTACTTCAGAGGCATGTTTATTGGCCCTGACACAGTCAGTAGTAGGTCTTTCATAAAGATCACCACCAAAAACATTATCAAAACCAGTATTTTGTANGTTGGCCCTGACAAATGGATTGGGCAATGCAGTCAGTAGTAGATCTTCATAAAGGTCACCACCAAAACCATTATCAAAACCAGTATTTTGTAAATAAATCTGTGGGAGTTTTATGCAATACCAGTATTTTTCTCACAAAATGGGAAGAGATTGACTCTTAGTGCCAAATGCAGTTACATAATATTATAGGAGAGACAAGAAACAGTCCTGAAAAGGCCAAATACAGTGCTAGTCTTGGAATGAAGAACTGGGAGAGTGCAGACCTATCAGTTGCAATTCAATATTGGGAAATATTGAACAAATAATTAAACTATATATGCATTTCAGGAAGCTAGCAAGGAATGGCAAACATTTTCAGGGTGGATTTTTCAGGTAGAAATAGCATCAAATCAATTCAGCTTCGTCTACCAAAGAGTAACACACTCTGTGGATAAGAGGATAAAACAAAAATAAATTATGGACTTTTAAAATATATTTATGTCAGTTATCGTATTCTGTTTTCACAAACATGGAAGCAGATATTAATTGAAATTGCTGGAGACCAGCTGCAGAAACTGGTTGGAAAGGTTACCGATGTTCACCATCAGAATGGAGTTTTAATGCACGACTTCTGGATTTGATCAATATAGTGGAATGTAGCTTGCAATCATGAAGTGATTCAAGAACAGTAAAAACAAGATAAAATTCAGCCCCAAATTTAGAAAATTTTGGGCTAAAAACCCAGAAAAATTGCCCAAAACCAAATTACTTCATTTCAAAACAAGTTACTTCATTTAGGAATATCAAACTATTTGAATGAGGATGGTTACAGTCAGCTAGATAGCAGTCCTTTAGGAAAAGGAGGTTACTCTGGAATGTAAAAGGAACATGACTAAATCACTATGACCAATCATCAAATTGTAAAATTGTAAAAGCCTTTCTAAAATATAGTTTAAACTACATGAAATAATCCCATTGCACTTCTTAGCACTCATATGTCTTCATCCAGTTTTTGACACTTATTTGTCAGAATAAAGCAGGTAGGGAGAGTTCAGAGTACAGAAACGAAAGCAACCAGAAGTTTAAACATCTAACTTATGAGGCAAGATAAACTCTGAAGACTAAAGGAAAAGGGCTAAGATAAAGAGGAAGAAAATTACCTTCATTCTGATGGAAAGAGCAAGAGTAAGCTTAAGTAAGCTTACATTGCGTGAAGTAACTTCAGTAGAGGTTCTAATCTAGAGCTGAATTAAAACCAGTCAGGCTTTGAAAAGCCTGATAGTGTTTTGAGGTCACCATCATTAGAGCTTAGTGAAGATGAACAAAACTGATAACTGCTGGCAATTAAAGATAAGGTTAACCTGTTTTGTGGTCTAGTCCATCCTTTGCCTCCTTATGATTCCGTCTTTGTGATTCAGTAAGTGGAACTTGTTCTTAGCTCAGTGTCTTGAGCTCCTGATTCTTTCACATTCATAATTGTGCCTTCGATTGTTCAGTATGTCTTCAGCATATGTTACTTAAATGTAATAGAAGTCTAGAAAATAAATACCTTAGAGTTCAAAAGGAAAAGTTTGCAAAACCTGATACAAAAGATAAATTTTAAAGATATTTTTGAATAAAATGTAATCCAGTCATTTTTAGTAGTTACCAAGGATTAGAACTGTTATTAATTTCTTTAAAATGCTGTCAGATAATACCATATTAACTGTAATTTTAGTTCTTTTGGAGAGTTACTTGATGGTTATGTTTCCATTACTACTCTATAACTACTGTTCTGTGCATAAAGATATAGATATGTGGCATTTTTCTTAATGCATGTTAAGTTACAAGCAAACCACATTAGGTAAATATTGGGCCATTTGTCTTGTGATATTACTGCCGTTTTCCTCTATATTTATGTTGTCTTCTATGTTGCCCTCTTCTCCTCTGTCTTCCCTCAGTTTCCAACTCAGCGCACAATGGTTTTGAAGGAACTATTCAGAGATCACACCGGCCTTCATACGAAGAGAAAGTTTGCTTTGTAGCCACAGTTAGACTAGCTACACCTCAATTTATCAAGGTATGTACAAATGAGATCACCTTTATATCATTTTTAAATGGACTCTAGATGGAAAACCTCTGGGGAGAATGCACGCAACATTTAAAATATTAATGAAAACCATAAGGAATTTTATTATATGAAACTGAGAGTGTTTGTTTTGTCAGACAGGCTGTTATGCAAAGTATCAAAAAAAATTATGGTGAATGCTAATTCTAAATAGTCATGTAAAATAGTAATATGCAAGAAATAAATTTGGAAGAAGTCCACAGGAGTTGTTTAAGGTTAACTTAAAATGAAACATTACATCAAGATTCCACTTTCACTGGAGAAATTATTAATTTTAGTTGAAACTTGGATGTGAATTTTGTGTTGCTGATAGTCTTGCTGCAGTTTGACACAATTAAATCTGGGAGGGCTTAATGAAAGCTTGCATTACTTCTCAGTAAAGAAGAGTTGGGTATGAGGTAATAAAGTCTTTTGTTTCGTTTCAATGCAGTTATTCAGTAACTTGGTTGTTAGAACATTTTGTTTAACTGCTACTGTACAATGTGAAGGTATCTTTCTGAGTTTAGAATTGGATGCATATGAAATTTATAGATCACTAAGTATTATCATGTTTCTCAACAAAATCAGTCAAAATAAATACTCAGGATACAATACAGTATAGTCCATGATTGTGATTCAGATTACATGTTTTATGCAAATATATGATTCAAGCTACAGGATAGTCTACTATCTAACATTTGTTCTTGGAATTCACTAGTAAAGTAATGCCATGAAATGTATGGGGCCCATTGCTGGGCCCAGCTGTTGTCTTTAATACAAGAACTCCAAACATTTAAAGATTCTGCCTCTAAGTTTAGAGCACTGATGTCTTAAGACACTGTTTGTGGTAGCTTCTGAAGACATGGTTTATATACTTTGCACTTCGAAAGTATAGTAGGAGCCTGTGCAGAAATCATATAAACTTCTTCAGGTCTGTCAGGCTGAATAGGAATTGTGTTTTTCCAGACACTATGCCAGAGAAAGTTTGTTGTTTATTTTTCCTGAAGCTATGGAAATCTTTTATCTAACAGTTTCCTTTCCATGCAGGTCTAAATAATGTTCTTCGTTATGCCTGCAGTTGATAGGGATGTTAAATGTGGGATTTTTGCTTCACAAAATACTTGGGGAAAAAAGACTAACCAACATTTGCAAATACTTTTGTCTTTTAAAGTGTGATGGTTTATAGTAAAACTTAAGTGTTTCCTACTTCTGGAAGTTGAGGAACATCTGTTTATGATCTTAGGTCTCTTAGTCTCCTGTGGGCTGAAGCCTTACAGATTATACTCTGGCCAAAAGTTTCATTCCTGTGCCTGAACCTCTGAGCCCTTAGTGCCCAAAAAAGTTTTCAATGCTGTTCATCTGGGAAATCTTCTTGTGAGGAATACTAATATTAGAGTGAAGCCTTATTCTGGCAATTATACCCTTCTGATACCTTCTTTTATTATTGAGACTGGCATTGACTAGGCTAGCAAATAAGTGTATGTCAGGAACTTTTAACATTCCAGTAACTTCACTAACAGATGCATGATGCAGCCAGTAATGAGATGTGTATTTTAGTAGTTGATTGCCTTATTTAAGGTAGTACCTTCCTGCTCATCTGTCAGTTATTCTCTTTATTTCAGATAGTATATGGTTCTGGATTAGTTTTTTTTCCCTAGAATATAATTTCTCAAGGATATATGGTGCTTTTTTTGACCTTTAAAGTTCACATTTTTAGGTTATACATATGACCCCACCACTTTTGTTACAAATTATGCCACAAATTTTGCTCCAGTGAAGGCATTTGGTTCTATACATACTTTAAAACATTGAATACTATCAATAAGGCAGGATTAATCCAGGCAAAAGGATTCTTTCTACCAGAATACTCTTTGTTACAAATGAAAGTCCTTTCTTTTCTAGATGCCTTGTTTGACAACTTCAACAAGATGTCTTGTTGAACAAGCTGGCTTCTGCCCAGGATTATTTTACAGTGCAAATCATTAATATAAATGCAGAGTGATTGGATGCTAACCTGCTGCCAGTTCCTCCCTAACAATGATGTTTTTACTGTAATTTTACTGCTTGCACTTCAGTGATTTTTACTTTTCTTTTGACTTGTGCCAAAATTATTACATTAAAAGAAACAACAAATCAAAAGTATATGTCAGGGATATACTCTTGTTCTGTCATTTCTCTTGCTTTATTGTGAGTAGTGCTTTATTAAATGCTGCAGTTTTAGGAAGGTAGATGAGCTTCGGGTTTTAGAGGTAGTTTCATGTTTGAAAGTTAAATCTTGCTAGCAGGAATTTGCATCAAGAGTCATTAATTTGTGCCCAGAGTGGTTTTGTTCATTGCCTCAATCCAATTGATCCATCACTCCATCACTTTCTAAGTCATTGTGTTTAAATTTTACAGTAATGAAGGTGAAGAAAAACATTGCTTGGATACGTTCACTTTTTCCTTTCACAGAAAGAAAACTTAGAAATTATGTCAGTTCAGCAGCCGCTTCCATATTGCAGTCTTTGGAAAAGTCTTGTAGTATCTGATACAGAGTACTCTGTATTCACTAAAAANCATCAGTAGATTCTATTGTGTTCCTGGCACTGGGAATGCAATGACAAATGTGTGCACGTATCCAAAAAAAGAAAGATTTAGAGTACTCTGTATTCACTAAAAAAGGAAGAATCCTATTCCTAAACTCAGAATAATGTGACTATTTTAGTAATGTTTTTACCCATTATAAATGTAGACTGTAATCAAAGTGTCTGTTGGAAGTGTTTCATCTCTTCTTTAGCCTGTTACAATTTAAAAGCATAACTGCAGGAACTATTGATTTCTGCTTGTACTACTGTGTTTGTAGATACTGAGCTTGAGTTTAATCTCATGCCATGGTTAGTCCGTTTAAATCAACTGAGTGTCAGCCTGGCACAACTGAGATTAGATTCTGTCTCAGTACTGTGCGTCTAAACAAGCAAAAACAATGAAGCTGTTTAAAATAATATAACTAATGTGGATTTACCTACTAACTTGAAGTAAGTCTGAATTTTTAAAGAGCTTATGAATTAGAATAGAGCAGTTTTGAGAGAGATTTTTATTTTTTTACTTTTTAGGAAATGTGCACTGTTGAAGAACCCAACGAAGAGTTCACATCTAGACATAGCTTAGAATGGAAGTTCCTATTCTTGGATCACAGGTGCAATTCCTTCTATGTATAGCAGCAATAGTAGCTGAATCACAGTGGTGGCTCTAATATTTAGAGTTCACTAATCAGCTTTAACTACATATAGCTTGTGTTGGGTTAAATGTTTAATTTTTTTCAGAGCACATACTATAAACAAGACAGCTTATATAATTAAGTAATTTTGGTTTGGGTTGGGGTTTTTTTTGTGTGTGTGTGTGAAAATAAAATAACATTAATTTTTTTTATTAATTAGGGCACCTCCTATAATAGGTTATCTTCCATTTGAAGTTCTGGGAACATCAGGCTATGATTATTATCATGTGGATGATCTAGATAACCTGGCAAAATGTCATGAGCATTGTAAGTACAATTAATCACTAAAGCAAGCAAGTTTGTTAAACTGTACAACTGTTCTCGTGAAAATTTGTGATATATTTGAGTGAAGTGTCTTTACTCCCATTCAGTTGATACTATTTTACAGCTCATTTTTATCAATATTTTGTCTTTTGATACAGAACTATAAAACTTTATCGTGTCATTCCAGGATTTCATTGTGGTAAATTGGACTGCACAGCTCTATGACTAATACTTCTGCAGTTCCATTAGTATTTAAAAGGCTCTATAATGTTTAATAAGTGCAAAAATTGTTTAAACATGTAACAGCATAAGCTTTTTGTTCAGCTATGTTTTTCTTCATAAAGCTTCATTTAAATTGTATGCACATAAATTTTTCACAATATGTAAAAGGCCCCACAAAAATGGAAGTTTGAATTCTGCAGTTTTTTGAAAAATGCAGCTTACTTTTTTTTTTTTTTTGGTAGAAAATTTTAAACCAGTCATTGTGATTATCCTGGATTTAGATGTCGGCCAGATGAACCTGAGAAGTAATGTTTTATTATGTAGTTGGAATATTTACATCCTGGAAAGACAGTGAACTTTTTTCTTTGTTTTTATAGTAATGCAATATGGGAAAGGGAAGTCATGTTACTACAGATTCCTTACAAAGGGACAACAGTGGATTTGGCTGCAAACACATTACTATATCACGTATCACCAGTGGAATTCCAGGCCAGAGTTTATTGTCTGTACGCACACTGTTGTAAGGTAGGTTATTTTTAAAAAAATCTATATTACAGAAATTCTGCTGGCACGGGAGCTGTATTGCTGGTATTTTTGGAGGTAGAGAAATCATAGGAGTTTAAAGAATCATTGGAAAATTTCCTGAGATATAAGCAAGGTAGATTTGTGGAGTTTGTTTTTTGAGGTATATTTTTTAAACCACCCAACAATATAGTAGTCATACTTGGTTTGTTCTTCTAGTTACGCAGAAGTTAGAGCAGAAAGACGACGAGAACTTGGTATTGAGGAATCCCTTCCAGAGATAACAGCAGATAAAGTAAGTGTTTTAGATAATTTGATTTTACTTAATTCATACCAAAAATAATATCTAGACAAATATACAGCAGCAAAAAGTGTTTTGTCCCATTTGTTCCCAAATATAGTAATTATTTGATCTCTAAATAATATGACTTTAAAATTATTAAAGAGTTCATTAAAAAGTTTAACTGTACTCTGCCTGTAACACTTACCGTTCTCTTTTCAGGAGTAATGTGCATGTAGTTATAGCATGGCAACACCCATAAGTTCTTATTAAGATCTGATTTCTGTAGAGTTAGGTTAAGAAATACATGTTCTCCCTTACTGGAAGTACCCATAACCTGAAAAAACGAGGTCAACGCACAAAGATGGCTTAAAGGAATTCGCAAGAGGAAAGCAAGAGCTGTTCCATTGTGTGACTCTGTCGCAAATCTTAGAAATATACAAAATTCATTTTGAATTAATGTCCTTGGAAGCTCAGTGAATCTTAGATAAGTCATCCTGTGAAGATGCTCTGTCATGTTTTACTCTGACAGTTCAGAAATGTTTTCCTGTGGCAGTTTAGCAAGTTTCATCTGTTGGTGCTCCTTCCTGTGGAATGAACTCATCCTTTCTCAAAAGAATAAGCAGTTCACTCATTACACTGTTGTTCAGAGTGAACTGAGTTGCTAGAGAAGGAGGGCAGCTCAGTAGTTAGTTTGTGTCTGTATGCATTTAGGTTTCTAGGCTTATATGGCTTTGGTTTCTAAGGATAAAAGCCACAAACGGAAAGTAAGCTTAAAGCCATCAAACAGGCCACTACTTCTGCACGGGTCACCTGTATAAGAGGGTTGACTCAAACAGCGCGGTGTTAGATATTTTCCAGCAAAATATGTATTGTGTGCCAAATCAGATAAATAATTGTTGTTTGTGTTTGTCTCTTCAGAGTCAGGACTCTGGGTCTGACAATCACATAAACACAGTGAGTCTCAAAGAAGCACTGGAAAGGTTTGACACCAGCCCCACACCTTCTGCTTCCTCCAGGAGTTCAAGAAAATCTTCACATACTGCAGTATCGGATCATTCATGTAAGCACCAACTGTTGAAAATAGAATTACCTTCCTGGTGAAGGCTTTCTCTACTTAATGTAGTTAAATACATAACTAGCAGTTAATAATCATTTTATGAGAAGTGTGCAAGTGAAAATGTCCTTTTGGATGGTTCAGAGATCTGCAGACTACTCTGAAAAAGACTTCTATGTCTAGAAGTACCATATCAGACAGTAGAATACCCTATTCCAATCCATCGGATCACACTATTGTTGGATAGTCAGGGTTAAAAAAGAGCCCAAGCCTTAAGGTTGTTATTTTTTTTGAATTATTCGTGAAATATGTGATTTGATTATTGCATCACAGAAATGAATAAACTATAAACATGTCTCTTTATATTCTAACTCTCAACATTGTCAGCAACACCAACTAAAATGACAGTGGACACTAGCACTCCTCCAAGGCAAAGCTTATCTGGTCATGAAAAGACTGCACAAAGAAGATCATCTCTGAGCAGTCAGGTAACTTCAGAGGAAAATTTTCTACTTAAACAGTGTAGTTCACCTTTAAAAGCTATTGTTAAATCCATATAACCTTTATTTTATTTGTTCTGAAAGCACGTATTTCAAACTGTAAGAGTTTCACTTGGAATATGTGACTATTTGGATTGCATTATCAATATGCAACTTCGGTATACCAGATTTAAGGGAATACAGTAATTAAGCATAAATGTATGTAGTTTTTGGCATTTGTGTTTGCAAGATTGTGTATGAATCTTTGCTTTCACTCACACATAACTGATTTCTACAATTCTGTGTTTTTAATATACACACACATAGATAATCAGTAGCTCTTGTTTTCTTAATTCTCTAATATTTAAGGTTAGATATTTCAGGAAACAATTTACTAGTTTTTATTGTGTGTTCATATGGTGCTGTTAGTATGAAGTTCATTCTCTTATGATTATGGAATAATTTTTTTAATCCTAGTCTTTAAGCTCACAGTCTCTTGGACAACCAGTAGCACAACCAGTGATATCTCAGCCTGCAACTTTACAGCTCCAGTCTGGCATGACCCAGGTATGGATTAACTTGGTTTATTGTTTATTATTTTTTAAACAGACTTGTTTTCCTAGAGAACAGTATTCTCCTGGAGAAACTGGATGCTTGTGGCTTGAATGCATGCACTGTTCAGTGGGTAAAAAATGGGCTGGGTGGCCAGGCCCAGAGTGGTGATGAATGGAGTTAAATCCAGCTGGCAATCACCAGTGCTCAGTACTGGGGCTATTCCTGTTTAACGTCTTTACTGATGATCTGGATGAGAGGATCGAGGGCACCATCAGTGAGTTTGGAGATGACACCAAGTTGTGCAGAAGTGTTGATCTGCTTGAGGGCAGGAAGGCTCTGCAGAGGGATCTGGACAGGCTGGATCAATAGGCCAGTTGTATGAGGTTCAACAAGGCCAAGTTCTGGGCCATGTCACAACAACCCCATGCAGCGCTACAGGCTTCCAGAAGAGTGCCTGGAATGCTGCCCAGCAGAAAAGGACCTGGAGGTACTGGTTGACAGCAGCTGAACATGAGCCAGCAGTGTGCCCAAGTGAACAAGAAGGCCAATGGTAACTTGGATTGTATTAGAAGTAGTGTGGCCAGCAGGACCAGGGCAGTGATCATCCCCCTGTACTCAGCACTGGTGAGGCCGCACCTCGAGTGCTGTGTTCAGTTCTGGGCCCCTCACTGCAAGAAAGACATTGAGGTGCTGGAGCATGTCATTTTTGCTCAGGTTTTAATTTATTCATTGCACTACAGCCTGTGTTTCAGTTTTCAGCACAATTAGGAGCTATGCAACATCTAAAGGACCAGCTAGAGCAAAGAACACGCATGATAGAGGCAAATATTCATCGGCAGCAGGAAGAGTTGCGTAAGATTCAAGAGCAGCTTCAAATAGTTCACGGTCAAGGACTCCAGGTGAGTTAGTCTAATGCTTATGTGTTTCATCTGTAGAGAATTTAGGCATCTAAAATGAGACTTGGGCACTTAATTCTACAATGTGATCCTCCATATGTCCTGTCAGCTGCCATCTGGGCCTAATTTGCCTAAAATCCATGGTATCTGAAGCTGCTGTTCCACAGGTACCAGACATTTTACTTCTGAATATATCTGGAAGTGCTCCAGTGTATCTTCTCAGTGTTGAGCAGCTCAAGCCTAGCTTATTCTGTACCTAAAGTAAAAGAGTGCAGTAGTTGTTAATTCTTGCAAAGTTTTGAAGCCATTTTAGCTTGAGGGTGTCCAATTCATGCCTTTTGTCTCTTAAANAGAATATTAATCATCTGTTTCCTCTTTTAGCTTGAGGGTGTCAAATTCATGCCTTTTGTCTCTTAAATTATCCTGACTATCAACCGTGTCTTGTCGGTACCACCTGGGGAATCTTTCTGTTGTGCCTTTTGCAACTGGATTTGTCTGTCGTGCATTGGCCTTTTTAGGCATCAGTGAGCCTGTAGCAAGCGTGGGTAGAGCCCTTCCCAAATCTTCATTCGCGAAGCCAAGCCATGGTGATATCCTGACTATCAGGCTGAATGGTTCTACTTTGCATGGTAAACTTAAAGTAGTTACTGAGTCAGAAAAATAAGAAGTCTAGAGGATTCATTACTTAGTCTAGCAGCTGATTTCCGATTTTTTTTTTTTTTTAAACCAATATGTATTTTTCTAATTTTGTCACTCTCTTTTCAGCAGCAATGTTTGGAAGAAAAGAATGACCCCCATTGGGTTTTTCTAGTTAAATGAAAACCTAAACCAAAAAATTATCACCCCAAACTAAGATACATTTTAAGGAAATAATCTAAATACTTGCAGTGTGGATTGTGACTCAAGAGTAGGACAAAGTACTTCCAGGAAGTATTGAGTATGTTGCTTAAATTCCGTTGGAAGAGTAGGAGTTTCTGGCACCTGTCATTTTCAGTGTTGTTTGATGTCTAGCATATGCATGCCAGCAGTGAACTGCCTTACTGATGTCTTAGAAGGAGAGATTCACAGCTCTCTTCCTGTGCAGTGTGGAGGGACTTTGTTTGGGAATGTGGAAACTAGAGAAACTACTTAAGTCCTGTGCATTGTCTAGTTGTAGTCCTGGGGCTAACTTTTTGTAAAGAAACAAATATTTTCGTGCTGAATTCTGTTTATTACAACTATGTTGGAAAGTTCAGTATAATCATTATGATTCCCTGGTTGTTCAGGAAGATTATGTTCTTCACGCTATGCTTGGATCTATTGATTCAGAGACTTTCTTTATTTGAATTAGTCATTGCTGAAGGTCCTACAAATAAAAATGTAGTCTCAAGTATGTTTTGTCTTTAGATAGTTGTAGAATACATTACCAGTGAGTCTCTAAATAGAAATTTTTCTTGAAGAACAAATATTGAACTTCAATATTTAGAACTTTAGAAATTAGGATTCTGAGTCTTAACAGTTAGAGTCTCTGAATACTGACTGTATAACTTGTGGAATTTTTTAAGATGTTCTTGCAGCAATCAGCTTCTGGACTCAACGTTGGTTCTGTGCAGCTTCCTTCTGGAAATTCTTCAACTGTTCAGCAGCTTACGCCAATAAACATGCAAGGTCAAGTTGTTCAGACTAATCAGACTCAAAGTGGGATGAACACAGGCCATATAAGTACTCCACACATGATACAACAGCAGCCTTTGCAGAGTACTGCAACACAGGTAAAATTCTCATTATTGATTTTGCTGGAAAGAATATATGCTCAAACCCATAACAAACACAACCCTGACATTCCCCTCTCAAATTCTTTTGAATGATGCCCGTTGAGTCATTGATTTCTTCATGTCCCAAGCTTTACAATTGAAATGCATGTATGTTCTTGATGCAATTTCAGATCTTGTTTTTATTTCAAGACTTAGGCATGTAAATAATTGATAACAAGTAGCTTTCTGGAAAGGCCAGTATAAAGGAAATTTTTAGCTTCCTTTTTTTTTCTAAATGTCTATGAATTTTTTTGTGACAGAACAAATAACACGAGATTTGTGAATTTAAAACCCAGTGTCGTAACAGAAAATAACTAGAAAAGCATAGGAACGGGACTAGTGCATGTTGGTGCTTCCTGCAATTGCTTTTTCTACTTTTCAGCACTTTCCATCAGATGTGATAGATGTGACGTCTATAATATAATAGCCTTTTTCTTCTGTGAGTTCATTCAGGTTTTTTCAATTCATGATTTTTTCAATAAACTTCTGAAATTGCAGTATCTTGTAGTGAGTTCTACAACTTTACTTTTTATGAAATGTGATTGTGTTTGCTTTTTTAAACATGTCACCCATCTCATATCCTGGGAAACATATTGAGCAGCTCATCACTTTTCATCTTCTTAGCCATACATGATTTTCCTCTGTCAGAGGTATCCCCACAGAAGCCTGTTCCTCATGCTGAACACTTGTAATGGGTTTGACCGTTATGTGCATGGAGGCTCCTTATGCATATGATCTCTGTGGTCACCTTCCCCTGTGCCCTTATCCAAATTCCATACTTTCTTTTTGAGATTTGTAAAGAGGCAGACTAGGGGTGGACAGTGTTACAATCTCAACAGTAAGCTAGTTCCAAACTTTCGAAGTAAGAAATTTCTTGATGTGATGTGCGCATTTTAGTCTTAAGTTGGGCACAGAGATGATAAAGGAGTGAAAAGATCATCTTGGTGGTCCTATGCAGAGCCAGGAGTTGGACTTGGTGATCCTTGCGGGGCCCCTTCCAACTCAGCATATTCTGTGAATAAAGAGTATGCAAGTACCTGAAAAATCTAAATAAAAAACCCCAAATCTGAACAGGAGAACAGGTTAATGTAAGAGATTCAGATGGTCCAGTCCCACCTCCAAATCCTCAGACAGAGGATACGTGTGTTCTTTAAATTAAGAATTAATTTGAACAGAAAAAACCACTGGCAGTTGTGAAGTATGGCCAGTGACAATGAGGAAGGACAGCTGTAGTACCTGGCTATTTTCAACTTACTATCCCAAAATTTCTTTCCAGCATAGTCAACAAAATGTACTTAGTGGACACAATCAACAGTCTTCTGTTGCCAGTCAGTCACAGAACACAGTCTCAGCACCTTTGTATAACACTATGGTGATTTCTCAGCCAACAACGGGAAATGTGGTCCAGGTTCCTTCTAGCTTACCACAGAACAACCAGAACGCTGCTGCAGTAGCCACTTTCACACAGGACAGACAAATCAGGTAAATCTTCAAGACCAGTATTCAAGATGACTTGTTATAATGGTATGCTTATGTAGCTGTATCATATACAAAAGGAACTAAAGTAGCATTAAAAAGTAATGGGCTTTGTATTTTAACTGTGTAGATACAACTCTGAAACTAAACTTTGCCCAAAATAATATTTGCAGCTTATCAAAACCCATGTTGTTACAGCAAAGTATGACTTTGAGAAATCTGCCTTTCTCAAGTGTATGTGATGCTTCATATATTTTTTTCCCTAAAGGGACTCCAAATGTCTTTTTCTATTAACAGATTTTCTCAAGGTCAGCAACTTGTAACAAAACTTGTCACAGCCCCAGTAGCATGTGGAGCGGTAATGGTACCAAGTACTATGTTTATGGGACAGGTGGTGACAGCTTATCCCACCTTTGCTGCCCAACAGCAGCAGACACAGACTTTGTCAATAACACAACAGCAGCAGCAGCAGCAACAGCAAAGTCAGCAAGACCATCAGCAGCAGCTCACCACAGTTCAACCACCAGCTCAGTCACAGCTGACCCAGCACCCCCAGCAGTTCCTACAGGTAATGAATGCAGAGTTCTCTACAAATTTTTCCAAATCCTGACCCTTTCAGAATTGCTAGAGTATCCTAGAGGTACTTTACCTGAAAACAGAGCACCTAAAATAAGTTTATTCTGTAGCTGCTCTCTAAGATCTTGTTACTTAAAGAAGAAGTGGTCTGTCCTGCAGTTTCACTCCATTCGTTGTCCTGTCTTACATCTTTTTCCCTCTGAGTTGCTGCTCTTAATTAAGCATGGGATGAAAAAACCAGATGTTTCCCTTTGAAACAACTTGCATTTTCTTTGCATTCACATATTGATGCAATAAGGTATGAGAGATGATGGTCTGGAAAGCAGCACACAGCCCAAAGCAAGACATGTCCCAGTAACATGAGGCATGAACATCTGTTTAGGCTACAGGGGAAGCTGAGCAGCAAGTAACCTTGTAAGCAAGAGAGTAGGGGAGAACCTTATTTTAGTGGACAAAGAAGAGAGATTGGATTAAAAGAGAAGGAAGGCAAAACCCAAAATCTAGAAATACAAAATGTCAAAAGAAAAGAAACAGAAAGTAGAAGGAATTGATGGGGAAATGTGCTGCCATTTGTTGATTCCAATTGGTTGCTGGCACATAGCTCATCCAGGTAGCTGGTGTTAGTGAGGGAGATGTAGTGATGGCGAAAGCAGTAGAGGGGAAGTGCCTCCAAGAAGACATGGGTTCAAAAATCTTAATTTTGCCTCTGATGTTGCCTTTTCCAAAGAAAGGTAAAGTCCATGGAAATGTAGCTTGTACACCTTAAGATTCTTTTAACTACTTTGGAAAGGTCAAGTTATTATTTTTTTCTTTTTTTTTTTTTTTTACTGTTTAAGAGTATATGTAATTAAAAAATCTTACTTTTGCAATTATTCCTTACTATGTGTGGTCTCCCATTTGCACTAAATTTGGGATCTTGTGCATAGGTGGCATAGATACAAATGCAGTCAGTAATTGGAGGCTTAACCTACATCTATATGCACAAGGAATGGATACATTCTGATTAGGACTGAGTACAATTTTCTTTCACTAGGTCACTGACAGAAAATACTGACTTGTTGAAAAAAGTTTTTCATGGTAACATACCAATTTCAGTCATGCATCAGGCAAATGCTTTTCAGCTGCAAGCTGACTCTCAGCAAGAGATTTGAAGCGTACCTAGTGATTTGAACTTCAGCACTCGCTCATTTATGTAGTGGGAGACTCAAACTGAATCAAACCAGAGTGCATATTTGAATATGTTCTCTGACAATTCAGATGAATATTTTAACAACAGTGCTGTTTAGCAGGTTGGTTGCTGTATCTCTGTTTCTAAATTCAAAGGTTTGCACAGTTTTGACTTAATTCTGGTGAAACAGATTTATGAACAAAGATCTCCAAAGGTCTGTTCCTACTCTAGAAATTCTTTCTAGGCAAAAGTTGAGTATTTTTAATACAAACTATTAAAGTGCTAGGATTTGAAGTGAAGCAAATGCTTCTGCTCACTGGGGCTTCTTACAGTCTGATTCTGTAGGTGGAGCAGTCCATGTAGTTTAGCTTCTGCTGCAGAATGTTTCAGGATTGAGATGTCACAGTGCATTTGTACCCTTCCTTTGTGGCTTTTCAAGAGTAAATAATTTTTTTTGTTCTAAGAAGAGTAATATTAAAACTAAGTACGATTTTCAGTAGCAATAAATCTCCTTCAAAGGGGATGTTTGGGTCTGCAAATGCAGCTGGTTTTTTTGACTGTGTATTTTGTCTGTGGGGAATAAATGTGATCTGCGCTAAGTCATGCACCGTTTTTTCATTTGACTGCAGTGACAGCTAACTGCATTTATTCAAATAGATTCCTTAAGCCCTGCTATATGCTCTTGTGGTTTGAAATGGAGGCATTGCCACGCATTCCTACCCATCATCACAGGAAATTACAATGACTACTTACAGCTGTTTTATTAATTGGTCAGATGCTCTGGTTAAATTTACTAGTATGAACTAATCTTTGCATTGTTTGCTCAGCTTAACTGACCAAATCTGAAGTTTATTTTGATTAAACCCTTATGAAAAGTTAAAAAGCAGCTAGGCCTGTGTTTCTCTGTGGGGCAGGAAAAATAATCTTTTTCTATTTCCATGTTTTAGACATCCAGGTTACTTCATGGAAATCAGTCAGCTCAGCTTATCCTCTCTGCTGCTTTCCCACTACAACAAAGCACTTTCACTCAGTCCCACCACCAGCAGCATCAGTCTCAACAGCAGCAACTGTCACGACACAGAACTGACAAGATGACTGACCCTTCCAAAGTTCAACCACAGTAGTGTGGAGCTCTGCCTCTTTTTGAAGCAAACTGCCAGGAGGGGCTGCTCCCCAAACAGTTGCACTGAAGCTACAGAGGTAGCAGTTCAAAGGCTTTCTAACACCTAATTGAGATCTAATTCTGACTCCTGGAATCTGTTAAGAAAAGCCACAAGATAATGATGGGGACATGGCCAACTTTGAGAGTTGCCCCAGTTTCTGTGTTCTAAAGGATTTGCTGCCATGTTTTAATTTGTCCAGGTGAAATCTCCAAATGTGACTGAAATGAGAGTGATGCTGAAAATATTGGTATTTTTATCAATCCTATACATTTTTAAAGTATTAAAATGGACATGGAGCAATTGTTTGAATTAGTTTGAAAAAAATGCCAGGAATATAGTCCAAAAACCATCTAATTTTTTTTCAGATGATTATGGGACAGTAAATATTTTGAAAATGTTGTGTGAAATCCAGTTCTCTGTTGTACAGATGCTGTAAAATATTGTGTATATGTCTGCATAAAAGGAGAAAGAGCAAAATATTTTATATGATGCATGAAAATGTAATCTGTTATTTGTAGGTTTGAATATGTTTCCCTAAATTCTCATGCCATACTCAGACTAATGTTTTCCTCTGTTCTACCCTTTTGTTTACAACATGATGCATCATTATTTTCACCCTTAATGTGGGCACAAGTCTCTTGTTTGTGCTTTGTCTGTGATGTCAGGATTTGTTCGGTGAGGTATAGTGTGTTGGTTAGTTGACTTCTTGAAGTTAAATTATTGATGAAGCTGTTTGAACTGGTGATCATGCATCAGGGTTCAGGACACTCAGATTCATGAATATCATCCATCATTTCATAATGAATTCATTGTTTTATTTGAGAAATAGGAACTTGCACTGCTTTCTTGCAGATGGTTTGGAATTTTATTCCCCAAAGCTATCTTTTGATATAGTTCATAGTTGGAAATATTTATGTAAAAGGTTTAAAAAAATGACAGTAATTTTCAAGAATGTTTCAGTTATAGGAGTAATTTGCACAAAAATATATTTACATTTAATAACCTTTTGGGCACTTTTTAACCACTTTCTCTGTGGTGAGAATTGTAACTTGTTAAAACATGTTGGAATCTTTTTATTCTCCTTCAAAAATTAGTCAGAACTAATTCAGGGTCATTTTAACAACAACAAAACCCATAGTGCCTTGATTTTAATTCAGGTGATAATGTTGAACATCTTGAATTACAATGTCTTGAATCTGTAACCATTTTCAATTTTGAAGTCTTAGCACATTGTCAACCAAACTTGTGTATCTACTTCATAGATATTTCTGTATTGTGTTTATTTTAACAATGGTCTGAGTTGAGACCATGAATATTTTTGACTGGTACTCCCCCTCAGACAGTAGCCAGAAACAGAGGAGTCTCAAAAATCTCAGACCTTTAAGGTGATACTCCTAAAAACAATTTAAAAAAAAAAACAACCTAAAAGTACAGGACTCCTTTTGCAGGAGGAGGAATAATAAGCTGATTTTTTTTTTATTTTTTTTTAGGAATTTTTGAAGCATTTAAAGTATACTTTGGGGGAGATCATGATTGCATTTAACACTAGCAGGCTATTGATTTAAGAGATATCACTGAACTAAGACTTCAGAAGGCAACTTCACTTTATAAAGAAAATAAAAAGTTCCAACAGATGCAATGTGCTATTTAACTAAATGTTGGTAGGTTTTTATGGTACTAGTTTGTGGAAACCAGAACTTCAGAGGAAAAGGAATAAATGCTGATAGATCTGATAATTCAAAACAAACAAACAAACAAAGTAAAAGCAGTTAAAATTAGTACTAGGAAGAGAAAGCTGGATTAATCTTGAATACTGAAGAGGAGTTGAATGAATGTAACCAAATGGTGATGGTCCATTTTGTACTGTGGAACAGTTTGATTGTAGCACTGGATGAACCAAACCTGCAGGAGGTTATACCAGTTTAGCCAAGCCTTTGATGCCGTTGGTTACGTTTTGGGGCTAGCTTTTGCCTCTGCACGTGTCCCAGCATTAGATCTTTGTTATTTCCCAGTCATAAAGCAAACATTTGGCACCAAAATGCCAAGTAGTGAACAAGAAAGGAGAGTGTGAGAAACACAGTACCAAAGAGAATCAGATTGCTCTCTGCTCCAGGAAGTCTACTGCAACCTGGAGCAAGGAACAGATGCCAATACCAAACACAGCAAGAAACACTTCCCCTACTTTAAAAGGATTTCTGGCATTTTCTGGACTGGGATAATTGTCAGAGACCTGTTTCTGTCAAGTTTTATGTAAAGAAATCCTGCCTTGCTCTGCTATCCTACCACTCCATTCCACCTGTTTGTGTATGAAGCTGCGTTGACTAGAGGTCTGTGCTATCAGTTTTTTCCCCTAATGAAAAATAGGTTAGATACAAATTTTTTAAGCCAATTACAATAAAAATATAGCACTAAAAAAGAAAAGTGGGAGAGCTTTAATAGTACTGTTAGAACTACTGAATAGTGGTAAAATAGGTGTATTAAACTATCAGAATTACAGGAATTAGAGATACCAGCCAGATGGTTAATGATGCAGCTTTTTATATAAAGCTTTGCTTAAACTTCTCTTCCCATTTTCCCCTTCCCCTGTACTCTGGTGTGCTGCTATATGTCTGTTGGTAAAAAGGCTAAACTAGGAGACAGAGAAATTTTCTAATATGATAGTGTGGCTGCTGAGAGAGAACTATAGAAATGTATGCTTTGATCAAGAAGCTCTTTGTAACCTCAGAGAGAGGTAATTCCATTACAGAACTACCAGCTAGTAGAAAAAGGATAGAAGGTGGGGAAAGTCAAAGAAACTGGAAAAACATAGCACACATTTGAAAAATTCCTGACACTAATCAGGCAAACATTTTACAAAAGCAAGCATATAGAATTTGGTCCACATTGTGTGCAAGTATGCAGATGTGTTGTTTCACAAGTAGTGACTAAAAAGTGTATATTTATTTAATGGGTCTGCAGCTTTCCCTGTTGCTGAATCAATTGCTGAACTGTCCTTGAGTTTTAGTAAGAAGAGGACCAGGCTATTGCCTCTATCTTAATCAGCCTTTTGCTTCTGCCCAGCTCATTTACTACAGTCATAGATTTATTTTCAGCATCCTGATAAGTAGCATGATAATAAATGCTGTGATACTGCAGGAGGTTCTGGAGCGGAAACGTTACAGAACAGCTCTGACAGGGTTGGGAAGGAGTCTGTTTAAGGGCAGGATTGTATTTATGAAGAAATGGCCTGGTGATACATAATGGAGAGGAAAGGATGCGGTAGTTGCACAGAGTTTAGGAGACAGACATGGTTTGCCTGCAATGGGTGAGGATTTGAAGAAAAGCATCTAGGATAACTTCAGAGAAAAAAAGAATATAGCTATTTTTATATTATATTTAATATATATTATATTTGTATATAAATAAGAAAGGATTCTAGTAGGAGCTCTCCATATGCCTTCCACTTCATCTAGAAGGTTTACCTTCTGCACTACGGTTCCAGTGTATCACCACCTTCTGTGGGCATCTTGCCTACTGCCAAACACCAAAATTAGTAACCCATTATCCTTACAAGAAATAGATTTCATTTCAGCTTTATGTAAAAACGAATAAAGATATATCAGGCAGTTTTTCACAGGAAAAAAATTCTCTTAAGATTCAAATATTGCACTTTCTCTTTTTTTTTTTTTGAGTAATAACAAGCACTTTACTGAAAAGACTATTTGAAAAACAGTTTATTTCTTTAGTCAGTGAAACTGTTAAAAATGGGGGGGCATTGAGGAATACTGCATAGAACTGTCAAGAGAGACATTTCTGGAAAATGTTTCTTTAATATGGTGATCCTTTGAGGCTTAAAGTGCAGGATTAAAAAGGCTTCTAAAGCCAGTTGCCTTTGTGTTTTATATGGCCAGGGGAAGGGATTAGAGATGATAGCTTCCTTGAAAGGAGGCTTTTTAAATTGCACAGTTGCCTATGAGAGAGAATCATCTGGAGGCTCATTTGCCTGCTCAGTAATTCTAAGTGTCCCTTAGGATTATAATTTGTGAAAATGTTCTGAAGGTTTAAAGTTGTGGCCTTTTTCAGATGTTAAAATTGATTCAAGAACCATTTATATTTTCAGAGATTTAACCCAGGTATTGTTATGAGTGTTTTAAATGTCACGGCATCAGGAGATGTCAAACATGTCAGATTCATAAGCTTCTCTATTTGAAAAAATTATTAAAATTAGATATACAGTCAGAGGGCTGGAAAATGGTTATTTTGATTAAAAGGGAAAAGAGAGTAGTTTTAATAATTAACCTTTTATTTTTTTACTTATCCCTGGTGGAAAAAGTTAAAGAGAATTAAATTAATTTGGATTAACAAAAAGACATATTTGAACAAATCAATAGTAGATGAGACAGCTGTGAGAGAACATTTGAAATTGTCCATGAGACTGGATAATTGCTTTTTCACTATCATGATTTTTAACACTACATTCCTTGTCTTTTTTTTTTCTTTTTCTAAGCAGGTGATATTAAGCTCTGCTACACTTCATGCTATGCCATCCACATGAATTTTGCCAGCATGATATGTTATATTCAGAGAAAGTATACCTAAATAAACAGGAAAGGGGGGAGGGGAACAAAACACTGTGTCTGAAAAAAATACTGTATGGCCTAATACAGAGACCCCAGCTATGACTGAGAGATGCTGCATTAATAGACAATCAATCATGGGTAATTATTTATGAAACACTTTTGGGAACGGTCTTAAAGGTGTAACTGCTTTGAAAGCAGTTGGTGAGTTGTCTTTTTCTAACAAGAAAGGTTAAAAATATTTATTTTCAAATATATCAGATTGAATTTTGAGTTTTTAAGCAGTGTTGATTTCACAGTGTCTTGGGTTTCAGTTTTGTTTTGTATTTTTTTAACTGGCATTAGATTTGTATACGTAAAAGAAACAGAAAAACCCTAGTGCCGTTCATATTGACGTCAGGAAATGTAGATACAGTTCCCTGGTGTTCATGTGACCATTACTAACTGTCAATTTTTTAACTGAATAAATGTAACTCATTTAAAATTTTGCTTTCTGTAGCTTCTAAGGTTCTAGAATTTTTTTTTTCCTGAGTTGCTTGATGTCAGTTTTATCCAAGTTTCACAGTGGAGCGCTCTTATACCCTTCCCACGACTGTACCAAAGGCACTCTCTCCCCCACTCACAGAACTGACTTGTGAGAAGTTGCTTGATGTCACTTTTATCTTCTTTCCCCTACCCAGACAAATGACTTGTGAGATTTCAGTAAAAACGCATACTGTATTTTTTCCTTGTCTTCTCTCTGTATCTCTTTATAAACTGATGCCCCACTCTAAAGGCTAGAGACCTCTGATTTGTATGTTTACATTACTGCTTGGAATTTACTCCCGCAGCACTTGTTTGAACATGCACAACTTAAAACCACTTCTGTACCTTCATGTGTACAGTCCCTGTTGTTGCTGAAGGATGGAGCAGCACTGCAGAGTGTCTGGGTGGGCACAGCCCTTCCCTCACTTTGTGTCATGAGAAACAACACCCTTCTATTTAAATTTCATTTCACTCCCCTCCCTGGATATTTCTTCTTCTGGTGAAGTGTTAAAGATTAGTATTTTAAAGGAGTAGAGATGGTCTGAAATGTTGGCTGTGCCACCAAACAGAGAAAGAGCAACTTGCATTTAGGTGCAGCATGGAGCTCTTGCCTGAAGATGTAACCTGCCAGGGTGGTCTAACCTTTCACTGATCAAAGTGTAAACACTCATAATCTCAAATCAATTAAATGTTCAAGGAATGGGAGGGAAGGAAATCCTGTAATTAAAGCTGAATGCCTGGAGAAAATGATAAATAACAATTAGCCATTTTTACAGTCTGCAGTTCCTTTTTTTCTGTAATATCACACTGGATGCCCAGAGGAAGATGCTGATCTTTTGCCTTTGGGAATTAAATACTTGTGTAAGTTGTGTATTACTTCTATATGCCATAAGACCCCTGTGTTCCAGGAAAGAAACAAAATCAACAGTAGAAGTGCTGAAGCTGTAGTTAAGAACTGTCAACACCCACCAGCAATAAGACCGAGAGCATGGTAGCAAGCAGGATTATCAGTTTTCTTAAAACTGAACTTTGGAAATGTCAATATATTTTTCCATAAACTTACCACAAAGAATAGTGGTAATTACAACTCCTGCCACACCTGATGCAATGCCACTCACTGGCATTTTGCTGTTGTGCAAACTTGAAAACAAAGCCCATGTTTATATGAGAATGAAGCTGTTAAGTACTTGTAAAGATTAGCAATCCAAAGGTTAGTTGCACTTCTGAGTCCCAGGCATCAGTGACAGAAATTCCAGAAGATTTCAGCTGTTCAAGGGTAGCAATAGCAGAGTTTTACTAGCTGTTCTTTCTAGCACACAGCCTCTGCCACTGTCAGACCCTCTGGCAACTATATTCTCACCAGGGAAGTAAATTTAAGTAATCCCGAAGAAATGCACAGCTACAGTACAGGCCACATACCTACAGGAAACGTTACAGGTTAAATGTAACCTGTGACAGAAGCCTGTAGCCATAACTTGCCAAGGGGGCTGACTTAAGGCCATATGAGGTAACCTCTGGAAAAACACCACATCAGTACACCCATTATTTCCATGTCTCTGGAAATAAGGATAACTCAGGTTTTATTAGGATGAAACAGTCTAATCATCTTAATTCAAGATCTGATTTTTTTTTTTAAACATCCAGTATCTGAGACAAATACATAGATAGACTAAACTACCAACCTCTTTCTAGAAATACATTGTAAAACTGCTCACTGAATCTGGTGGCAGTGTTCCAGGCACTGTGCAGCCAGCCTGAACTGGAGGGGCAGCTGAGGTGAGGGAGAGGCTGTAGGGCAGCAGGCTGCCTCTTATCTCTTGGGAAATACAGCCCCTCCCTCTCTTCAGGTTTCCTGACTTGGTGTCTGACTCATAGATCTCAAAACAGCAAGCACCAGCTCTGAAGACATACCTGGTGACAGTGTCCTGGGAAGACCAGGCTTGTGGTTATTTCATATTCTTTGGTTCAACAGGTTTCCTTTGAAAAACTTTGTCCTGGCAGGATTGAAGATTAGAAGTTTACCTTAATCTTTGCTAATTGCACTTTGCCATATACAGAGTAATTAGATAGGCTTTACCTAAGGATTGGNAATACAGCCCCTCCCTCTCTTCAGGTTTCCTGACTTGGTGTCTGACTCATAGATCTCAAAACAGCAAGCACCAGCTCTGAAGACATACCTGGTGACAGTGTCCTGGGAAGACCAGGCTTGTGGTCTGGTTCTGTACTTTGGTTCAACAGGTTTCCTTTGAAAAACTTTGTCCTGGCAGGATTGAAGATTAGAAGTTTACCTTAATCTTTGCTAATTGCACTTTGCCATATACAGAGTAATTAGATAGGCTTTACCTAAGGATTGGGATGATGATGATGATGAGATAGGCTTTACCTAAGGATTGGGAATAGGCACCTTTGAAAACAGCAAGAACAAGCTTTTCTCATTTTAAACATCTCAGTTGATGTGAGATGCTTTCCATCCCCATAAAACTGACCATTTTGTTTCTGTAGCCTGGAAATGAGGAGTTGGAGGCAGTGTGCACTTGCAAATCTCTGCTGTGTTCAACATACAGGCAGAGATGTAAATTCCTGCTTTGGACGCTGCCTTCGAGGTTTCTTTGGCAGCAAGTGAAAGTGGCTGCATCTCACTCCACCAGGGAGAGCTGCAGGACAGATGGGAAACATTGCAGATGCAACGGTTTCCCTTCAACACTTGAGCTCTCGTATTTCATATTCTTCAGCCACAAAAGAACAGGAAATTGCATGGGACTGTGGAACAAAACTTCAGCTGGTTACCTTAAGTATTTCATAGAATCATAGAATTAACTGGGTTGGAAGAGACCTCTGAGATCATCAGGTCCAACCCTTGATCCACTACCACTGTGATTCCTAGATCATGGCACTCAGTGCCACATCCAGCCTCATCTTAAAAACCTCCAGGGATGGTGAATCCACCACCTCTCTGGGCAGCCCATTCCAATGCCTGATCACTCTCTCTGTAAAGAACTTCCTTCTAATATCTAACCTAAACCTCCCCTGGCAGAGCTTAAGCCCATGCCTGTGCTTTCATATTCTAAAATGCAAGGCAACCCCCAGAACTTACCTGCCTTTAAAAACAAAAGAGCACTATTATTTAAACTTTTCCTNGCATGGGACTGTGGAACAAAACTTCAGCTGGTTACCTTAAGTATTTCATAGAATCATAGAATTAACTGGGTTGGAAGAGACCTCTGAGATCATCAGGTCCAACCCTTGATCCACTACCACTGTGATTCCTAGATCATGGCACTCAGTGCCACATCCAGCCTCATCTTAAAAACCTCCAGGGATGGTGAATCCACCACCTCTCTGGGCAGCCCATTCCAATGCCTGATCACTCTCTCTGTAAAGAACTTCCTTCTAATATCTAACCTAAACCTCCCCTGGCAGAGCTTAAGCCCATGCCTGTGCTTTCATATTCTAAAATGCAAGGCAACCCCCAGAACTTACCTGCCTTTAAAAACAAAAGAGCACTATTATTTAAACTTTTCCTTTATTTTCCTCCCAAACAGCCAGGCATTTGCTGTCTCATAAACCAACCAGCTCCTTCTCCAAAAGTACAACCATCTAGGAAGTGCTTATGCATAATCTTAGAATCATTAAGGTTGGAAAAGACCTCTAAGTTCATTGAGTCCAGACGTTTAACCCAGCATTGTCCTGTTCACCACTAAACCATGTCCTCCATTGCCACATCCACACGTGGCATTTTTTTCCCCCCATGGATGGTGATTCCAATGCTTNACCACCTCTCTGGGCAGCCCATTCCAATGCCTGATCACTCTCTCTGTAAAGAATTTCTTTCTAATATCTAACCTAAGCCTGCCCTGGTGGAGCTTAAGCCCGTGCCTGTGCTTTCATATTCTAAAATGCAAGGCAACCCCCAAAACTTATCTGCCTTTAAAAACAAAAGATAAACAAAGATAAACAAAGCACTATTATTTAAACTTTTCCTTTATTTTCCTCCCAAACAGCCAGGCATTTGCTGTCTCATAAACCAACCAGCTCCTTCTCCAAAAGTACAACCATCTAGGAAGTGCTTATGCATAATCTTAGAATCATTAAGGTTGGAAAAGACCTCTAAGTTCATTGAGTCCAGACGTTTAACCCAGCATTGTCCTGTTCACCACTAAACCATGTCCTCCATTGCCACATCCACACGTGGCATTTTTTTCCCCCCATGGATGGTGATTCCAATGCTTTGCTGGGCAGGCTGTTCCAATGCCTAACCACCTTTTAGTGAGAAAAGGCCATGTGGGACATATTACCTCACCAGAACAGCATCAATCCTGCTGTCTTGAGCCTTGAGATCTTACAGTTCCCAGTCCTGTGAACAGCAAACATATATATATATATATATATATATGCATGTATATACACACTCTGCAAGATATTGGCTATTTCTCAGGTATCCAGGTATTTTGAGACAGAACATCACCACACCTCCCAGATGGCAATATGCTAGAAAGACAAGAAGTATGATGAAAGCTGCTAGAATCCCAGCCCCCAACCCAGCCAACAGGCAAGACACGGCTGTGATGCAAGTGCTTTGAGACACCTTGGAGGGACAAGGCCACTGTCCCGTCTGTGCTGGAAACGCCACAGCAGACACAGCATGACTCAGAACATGTCAGCAGATCCCTGTCACCTTCAATAGGCTTCCATTACACTGCACCTAAATGCTTTAAATTGTGAAAAATTCCACCAGGCACTTGACAACATTGAATCACTGTAGCAACTACTCAAGCACCTTTCGAAGCTTTTACTAAAATTTCATGAGGTAATTTTAAGCTAGATTTCTGATAAGTCAATGTTTGTGCTTTAAAAAAAACCCAAACAACTAGTATCTAAGATCACTATTCAAGCTAACTCCTACCTGCCTAGCTGGCCTTAGAGAGCAGCCACATACATTGCTGTGACTGGGCAAAAGCAGTACTTGTCATCATTAATAGTAAAATAAAAACTTGGAAGTTACACAGATTTGTTCTGCAATTTCACACTTGCCTCTGTTAAAGAGCTTGATTTTTATGTTGGTCCTGTTTTTATATCAAAATAGCATTAAAAGCAGTGCATATAAAGTTTGGGGAGCTTCTACAATTAGAGTATGGCCAACTGGTTTAGCTTTTTGGATTTTTAGCAAGAATTTTCAGCAGGATGACTGGTGGCACCACAGTCACTCTACCTGGGACACACCTGTATGAATGCCCAGCAGCATCACTTCTGATTAATACATCAAGCATTTGTCCCATAAACAGCTAAAAGTTTAGGCTCTCCCATCTCTGCCCCATTTTTATATGACCTCTGCTAGACATGCACTCCACACAGGAGTTGAAATTCACTGTGGACAGAGTGTATGCTCTCAGGTGGGAAAGAAGTTACAGGTTTTGGCTACAATGACTGGTTCAAAAATTAAACAAAAAAAACAACACAAAAAAACCCCAAACACAACAACCCAAAAAATCCCACCACCAAACCAATGCAGTTCCTTCAGGCCAAGACATGAACATTTAGACCCAGAGTCTGGAATGGCAGCCTATTTTCACCCCAATGTACATACTCAGCATTGCACTTCTACGGTCTTAAGAGAAATGTGGCATTAAGGGGTTTTCTGGGTGGAGAAACCTAAGAGAAGGATTAAGGGCTGCTCTGTTTGTCATCTACAAATAGCATGGCTACACCTGTAATGCTTCAGCTTTGATAAAAGGCAGATTCATAACATTACAAACCATGTCTTCTATTTTACAAGACTGCTACAGGGTAGATCTTAGTGGGTTACATAAGACATTAGGCTCAGAATCCAATTCATCACTGAAGAGCAGAGATAAGCAAGTATTTCTGCAACCCATGCATCTTCAGTGCTCAGCATTTCCCAAATCTTTATAACACAGGCATTTGTCAGTATCCAAAATAAATTAGTAAACTTCCCTCTCCTTAAGCACATCATCACCAGGTAAACCTTTGTGGTGGGAATTACAGAAGCCATCAAAACCAATACTGAAAATAACACAAATGGAGACACTATGTTTTATTAATACTCTTCCAGATTACAGTTCTATTCCTAAAAAGAAAAAAAAAAAAACAGGAACACATCTAAACCTAAGAATTCCATTACTGTTCAATCCTGGGAATGGAACATTGTTAAATTGGACCACTTTATTACTTTCTGTATATCTGTATACCTTAACATTTCAAAATTAAAAGTCAAATCATACTAGCTTCCAGCCAGATTGCATATTGAACACAGTAGGTTGTTAATCACCACACATCAATTTCCTGATAAAAATCCCTGATTAAGAAGTTTTCCCTCTAAATTAAGTTTATAAAATCCTGTCTTGGTCGGCTCAGCCGTTGAACGATATAGGAACTACTCCCAAGTTTCTTGTTGCTTAGATTATCCAGCCTCAGGCACACCGTGGAACCAGTATCTTTGGAGGTGGAAGCCTGCAGTTTTCTCCTCAACACCTTCTGTTGAGCAACATGGAATAACACAGTCTGCTTCGAGAGGCCTTAAGAATCAATTCTTGAAGAAACAGGAAAGGTGGTTGTGTGTAACAGAGGAAGGAAAGTGGAATTCTCAATACTTAGGAGAGTAGATTCCCAAACTCAGCTGAGCCAGGTCCAGCAAGCGAGAAAACCATTCAAATCCCATCATGGGAGCAGGCACCACAGCATAAACAAACCCGGCAGTAAGCAGATCTCCACTGCAGAAGCTGTCCATAAATGCGTCAGTCCCGTGAATCATCCGCTATAAAAAAATTCAGTGTCTCATCTTCAGCTCTTGTTTAACTGGACTTCTTTACATTATATACAAAAATGCACAAGGATAGCTGCTTGCTGCTTCCAATCCTTGTTCTTTTACAACAATGAAAAGATTTAAAAACCAGAGTCTGGGCTTATAAATAGTGCAGAAAATGCAAATGCTAAGAAGACAATGCCTCCTATGATTGTCACTGAAAAGAAAAACAGAAGCCAAGAAGAAATTAGATACCAAAAAGTAATTATATTCTATGACATATTACAGATTTTTTTTTAATGTCTGATTTCCAAATAACCTTACTTTAAAATTTATGCTGCAAACAGCAGATGTTGTTTCTAGCTCAGTGTCAGGATGCCCATGTGCCAACCCACTGTCTAACTGCATCTCCAAGAATACATTCCGTCCCTTAAAAGGAAGCTTTGTTTTACTCTTATTACTTGAGTTAGGATAAAACTGAGGTTAACACCAACTGTCAAGTACTTGGCTGTATAGCAGAAAATAGGATACAATACTCTTATGCTGGAGCAAGCCATCACTTAAGAGACATAATTAGCATTTTTTGCACAGTTTAGGTAACTATACTGAAAGAAAGAGTATCAAGAACATACTGCTTCCAATGGCCACAATCTGCTAGAGGCTGGGACAGTATTCTAGGAAAGCACCACTGTGTATGTTCTCCTACTCTTCTCAAAACAAACTAACAGGCTAAAAAGATCTTCGTTTTAACCTAAGGCTATTCCTGCAGCTAAAGATCCACACTGTGCTTGAAGCATATTAAATCATTGTTAGATTAGCATTTTGTCACCAATTTCCTTGGCAAACAAACACCACAGAATGCACATTTCACTGTGAAGTTGGCTTTTTACCACCTGTGCAACTACAGAACAGTCATTCTGAATGAACAAAGAAATTTCACCACATCACAGGACTGACAGTGGAAGCAAACTGCAACCTGAGCTAAGGAAAAACAAACAACCCAATGTAACCGTACTGGTCCTGCCTGTTGCAGTTATCAGGTATGATAAAAAACCATTTATGCCACACACAGAGTAGCTTTTAAGGCTTGTATATGGCTGGTATAACTTGTAAGTATGCAGTTCTCTTCCTCGTTTGATGGTCTGGACTCAGAATTGCAACAGAATTTCTATTATCCACTGTCAAAAAATAAATACCAACTATTTAAAATAATGTATTTCCTTCCTCTGGTCTCCTACAGAAACAAAACAAGGTGGGATGGAAGACAGACCCCAAAAAAACAACCCAAAAAGCACACCAGTTTTTATGGATTTTCCAAGAATTTTGAGAAACTTTGTTCCCAAACATGTCGTTAGTTATATCACAAACATTATCAGCATTAACACACTGCTTTGGTTGGAGTAAGTTTTCACTTACCAGTCCTAACAGAAATTTTTTGTGCTATCATTCTCCCTCCAATAACTGCTAAACCAGTGCATAGGCAATGTCCCACTGTTCCTCCTACTGCCACACCATAGGGGTCCTGAGGGGAAAAAAACACCAAGGGGTAAATCAGCACTGTAGAAAACCCACTAGTCCTATGACAACGTCCTGCTGTGGAGGAGCAGTGCTTGGATTCCCTGGTTGCAGACTGCCAAGCATGGACAATACTCTCTGGTGATTCCTCTGCTCTGCTACCCAGCACTGCCTTAAAGGCCAGCAAGTGTCCATCAGCTAGTGAGCCAGACTTAAATCTAAACCTGACCAAGATATGAGCATATGGACTATTTCAACAAAGCAGCACCTTCAAGTCATTAAATACAGATCCAGAAATCACTCTGCTGTAGTTAAACAATCAAGCAACATCTAGACAGAAGGTGGCAGCTGTTGAGAAACACAGTATGCATCAGCTGGAAGAACATCCACCTAATTATAAAGAAAGAAAAATAAATCCTTGAGCTGCAAATGAAGGCTTTCAGCAGCTAAAACATTACAGGTCCTTTTCCCAGCTTCACACAGTTGTGCTCTACACTCTGCCCCCTTGCATCCTCCAAAAGAGCAAAGCATGAAAGATTTTAAGTCCGGGGATAAAAGCAGTTTTCAAAGTTTACTGTCAAAAACAGCTTTTCGTCCCCTTGCATAACAAGCAGCTACTCAAGATGTGAACACCTGTACTACATAAAGAGGTTTCTCTTAGAAATTACACAGTTAAGGACAGTATATGCATTTGAACACCTCAAACAATTTTCTAATGACCGTGAAGGCAAGAAAGGAACACAACTTTCTGCTACACAAAGATGAGTGAGGGAAAGTGGAGCTGAGTCCTCTGCTCATCTCTAAGTGACACTTCTAGCTCTAAGAGGAAGAAAAACCTACTGCCATAACCTGAGGAATGCATGGAATCTCAAACAGACAAACAGCAAAACTGTCTAAGAAATTATATGGTTTGAAGAAATACTGACTGCCCAAAAGAACCAAACCCACAAGCCAGTCAGAGGAGGTGTCAAGCACCAAGCAGACAGGTAAGAAACAAAGAAGTGGTGCAGGTCAGAAGTAGAGCTGTGCCAGCAGAACACACTTGCCTCTGGATCAGGACCTAAAGTTCCTGGAAATCCCTGTGTCCCTGCAGACAGCAATTATCTGTACAGCCCTCACTGGCAGAAGGTGGATTTCACCTGCCATTCCATTCCCTACAGGGTAACAAGTTACAATGGTTTCCCTCTGCATAGGGAGTCTCAGTCTCCAGGAGCTGGACTCCTCAGACACAGCAGCTGAAGCAAAGCCATTCTAGTGGGACTGAATTTTCTTTTCAATTTCCTTAAACAAATGAACCATTCTTATAGAGTAAGCTATTAAGGTGTGAAATCTAGTTCTTAGGGACTGTTGTCAGGACGAGGTTCATGAAGGCAGACTGAAGTCATTCCCTTTGAATATGCACTAAGCCTGCCAAATTATCACCTTTTTTTATCCCCTTCCAAATGAACCCTGTTTGTTTGATGTGACAGGATGGACACTACTCACTTAATCAACAGTTACACAGTATTTTGTTTTCTTTTCACTACAGAATGTATGGGCACAGCTGACTTACTGCACTGCTCAAATCTCCATATTAGGATAATTTATTTCCTCATAGGCACAAGTAATGCTCCTGCTATGTACCTTAGTACTTCACAGACAAGGATTTATCTGAATATATTATGAAACAAATGGGTATAAAACATTCCCACAGATAAAACAGAAAAGAGGCAGATCATAATCATTCACTGATTTTGAAAGCCAGTATCAAGATATCGTCAATTCATTTTTTGTAGTATTTGTTTTGGTAGCACTCCTGTGAACACTTCATATTCTATGGGTACAACAGCCCACAGTCTTTTAACTGCAATGCTCAACACTCCACAAACCAGACCAAAGAGTCTGACAGACACTTCCTAAGGGGACACTTCCTAACTGAAGACTCAGAAAATGCAAACCAGAAGTCAACAACCCCTTGTGAAGAGATGGGCTTAAGCAACACGCCCAGCAAACTGGGCAGACGCTGTAGTGGTTCCCTTTTTCCAAGATGGCATATAATTCCCTGAACAACAAGATCATCCTCTCCTGCTGTTAGCTCTAAACACCTTCCCTTCACTGTACCAGAGACAAGAGGTGCCTAGAGAGTACAGCCTCCTTCATTACACAGCCCTGGTTTATCCCTAGGGAATGTCTGAAAGTGCACCTAAAAGAAAGAAGAGTCCTAGGGAAAAAAATGTAAGTTATCTCAATGCATGACACAGGCAAGCTATTTACATTTATTAAAAGGATGACTATAAGCCTTCATTTTCCTTTGAATATAATACAGTTATATACACTCTACTCATCATGATGAGTAAAAATTAATTTACAGTAATAATGCAGTATTACTGCACACAACTTAGAGTTTATTTTCCTTCTATACACTCCACCATATTAATTCAGATTTTTAACAAGATGTATCTTTCTAGCAGCTTTAAGTTTGATTGAACGAAAGTATCTTTTTAAAGTTACTGAGTGAAAACTGTATGACCACAGAGCAAAGAAACATCTGTCCTGTAACATCTCTCAACACTGTAACAAAAAACAATTGATTTCAGCTGCATGATATAAAGCAACTATTTTCAGAAATCTTGTGCAATCCCAATCATGTAACAATAGTTTTAATACTACACAGAGCTTCAGTGCATTTATTTTCAGGTCTTGGCACAGCTGTAACACTAAGTAAAGCATAGCAAGGCACCTCCTGCAAGAGTATTTTGTCTTTCTCACCTCTGTATGGGTCACCCAAAGAGGGCAAAAAACAGCAGACATTCCGCAACACTCACCTCTCTGGCAGCCAAGACTATGGTTGTTAATTGGGAACGATCACCCCATTCTGCTAAAAATGTTAAAGTAAAAGCCTGAACAAAGATTGGAGAAATAAAATGCAGCCACTTCTTCTGAGGTATAGTGGTGCCTGGCCCTGATTCCACATCTCCTGGCCCATTTAACAGTTTAGTTCTCTGAAGCTGCAGGAGACACAGGGAAAAAAAAAACGAAAAGAAATAACCATAGTATTAGAAAAGTCATCTAAACAACCCAAATGAAACAACAGTAAAGCTAGACATTTAGTTTCTAGAATGTTATTAGCCACTGACTGCTGCATTATCAACGTATTATTTATATAAAGTCACCATTAAAAAAAAAAAAAGCTATCTATATGCACAGGCATGTGTGTGTAAACACACACATATATACAGTTGTAATCTGACCTCCTGGTTATTGTGCATCTTGTATTGCAAATAAAGAGCCTGACCATAAAAAGAAACAAAAGTAGAGCCAAGAGTAAACTGTTGATGTCCCCTCCACTAGTAATGCATGAAAAACACCCAAAAAACACCCACTCTATGTTATAAAGTCCCTTCTCTCCTAAGAAGCCAGGCTTGCCACAGAACTGGAATCACCTGCTGAAAGAGCTTCCGGGTGGCCACTTCTGTCCCATTTACCACACATTTTCTGTGTCAGACTTATCAAGACACAGCTGAACACTCCAAACATGACAGTGCTGTTCTGCAGCTTCACTAGCTGTAACTATTCCACCAGCTGTAATTTACAGAAAGTTTATGACTTACTTCTTCATCTTTTTTTTTAATTTCTGCTTGAACTTCCTCCAGCTCCTCCTGACCCTCATCTGGACTCATTTTCAAGCCTTCCCGAAGCATTCGGATGCCAAAGATTGCAAACAGTGCTGTTGACACATAGTATGTGTACACACGAGGAATAACTGTGGTGGCATAGCCAAACAAAACTGAAAAGAAAACAGATACATCATTTAAAAAAATAAACATGAGTATCATAACTGTTTTTCCCACATCTAAGAAATGCTTGCTGGCAAAGTCTGCAATCCAAATATCCACTGATAAATAGATATTGTGTCTTTTGTTAGTTTTGTATAATTTTCTAAATTTTTTTTGCAGGGTAACAACACTCTAGAAACTTCAACCATTACTGGTCATGCCAGAGACTGAAGTCCACTAACACACAGACAATGCACACCAGCCAAAGTTGAGGTCCTGCTGCTCCCAAGAGCCAGTCCAAACAACATTATCTTTTCCATCAAGGTCTATGCAAGTCCTGCCTTTCTCCAAGCATGCCATGAAACTACCATCTGTAACCACATTAGTTTAGTCACAGTGTATACCAGTTAATTCCATTTACGTGTTGAATAGCATCTCTTTCCAATCTTTTATCAAATAAAGTTAGAATTAACATTTTCTACAAGTTAAATACAAGGCAAATCTACATATCATCCAGCTGAGTAAATCCATGTCTCTCTTCCTTTGCCAAGTGCAAATACCTGCACATGACTATTCCCCTGTCCCTCACACTCCCCACAGACCCACAATGTGACCAACTTCGTTCTTTCTTTATTTCAACTACACTGATCCCACTTACAGACCAAAAAGCGACCTCCATGGCACATCTCTTATGGGTACTGAAGGTGATCAACCTAAGAAAAACTAAGTTCTTAAACAAGAAGAAACACATACCCAGGATGAAGTATTTGCTTTTTTCACAACATAAGATCACTTAGCATTTTTTTGATAAAAAGAGGACTGTATAAATGAGAAGAAATCAAAACTCAACTTATAACATTCAAGGTTGCTTGGACCATGCAGTCACAACTGTTTCTGTTGCTTTAATCCACATGCAATTAGCTAAAAGGAAGCATACTACCATGTATGCTTTCTTCCACACACTTCCTTAGTTGAAAAATGTACCCAGAAGTTACTACATAATCTGGAAATTAATCTGCATTGCCACTACCAAAAGTAAGAATACAAAACCAAAATTAATCAGGCATTGTCACTGGATGTACAGCACATACATACATGAATAGCAGTATTAGTTGCACAGCTAAATAAACCAGAAGAAGTTAAACTAAACTTTTTTTAAAGACCGAAAATACTACAGTAAAGCAATGCAAGAAACTACAAAAAAATTGTCATTTTTTTAGCATTACTTACATATATAAGCACAAACATAATGAAATAATCAGAACAACAAGCCAGCTTATTTTGTCAAGCACACCTTGAAAAAAATATCCCAAGTAGTGATTACTTGGAGCTAGTGAGTTGAAGTGAGCATATCTTCAAGGTGGGCAAACTCCCCAGAAGTTTCCAAACTCAGCTTGTGTAAAACGAGGGCACTGGAGAGAGGGGGGAAGGAAGGGGGGTGAGGGAGGGAGAAGCCAACAACAAAACAGGCTCCTTTCTGAAAAGGAAGAATTAGTTGGGAACCTTGGGGAATAGGACAAGAAAATAAAGCTTTTATGAAAAAGCATCAAGACAGATTTGAAGAAAAATTTAGTGTAAAGAGAAAGCCATAATGGGCAGGAGAAATTACACACAATGTAAGTGGAAACTGCTCTAAGACTGCAATAATTGCAGCAGTGTACACAGCAATAGCTACACTCCCAAACACCATTCACAGACACACTTGCCAAGCAGCCTGAAGCCAGTGAATCAGCTGTTTCCAGTGTGTATAAACCAACCAAGAGTATTTCAAATGTTTCTGAAATGGGCATGGTTAGAAATGAGCCCACAGACAAACTTTATGCTACATCTGACATACCTGAAGGCTGCTCCATTTTACAATCACAGCTACGTAAGTGCCCACAGCTACAAGTTCCTCAAGTGTCACCTGATATCTCACTTCCCACCCCCACCCCCATCTTCCACTTATGCAGCTCCCAGCACAAATCCAGACAGCCTCATGCACAGGAATACAAGTCAGACGAGGGAAATCTGTCATCATATAAAAAATCTTTTGCCTTAGGAGGAAAAACAGAAGTCACTCCCACATTCCCTTTAGGCACACTAACTTAACAGGAGCTAAAAATAAAAAGGAAACCAGTGGCCCAAAAATCAAAGGAAGTGCTTAGGCTCTCAATCTCATTCCTCTTCCTTAAACTCATACTGAGGTCCAGGGAATGCAGACACCTCATTAGAGCCAAGAGCCTAAATAGTCCATCTGAGCCATGGTCCCCAGGAAAACCTTGACACTCTCCTCAAAACAGAAAAGTGAATATATGTACTACCTGCATTCCAGTTTCAATTAAGATTTTTTAGTAAATATGTACCCAGCACATTTTAAGAGATAAAACAAAAGAGGAAAGAGTGCTAACCTGATAAGCATGTCATCAGTCCCAAGGCAAGCATAGCACCAGCCAGTACTGTCAGACGGTTGTACCGCATTGCCATGATGGCTGCAATGAAGAAGGTCTTGTCCCCCAGTTCTGATACAATGATGACAGATATAGCAGCCACAAATGCATGAATAAAGCCCAGATTAGTCTTGTCAGCTGACTCTTCACTGACAACATGAACTGGAGCAACTGGTGAGGATCCTTTCTGTAAGGAGAACGGGGGGAGAAGAAAAAAAAACAAACCCAATCACTAGTTAATTAGGCTTGAATAGTTAGTATGCAGAAGTACTATGCAAGTACAGGGTATTCCTCCTGACATACCATACTATGTAGAGTACACTTTAAGTATATACACCTCTCATGCTCATTAATGATTGTAAACTAGTTCCTGGTCGCCATCTACCTCAAATTGCCAGTTAGGCACTTAGCAAGAGGATCAGATAGTGTTCTGATTACTAAAACATGACTTCAGCACGCACGCTATTACCAGAATACAAAAACCACCATTATAAAAAAACATGGGGAAAGCTGCTTTAGCTCAGGGATGATTTTTAAGGTCCCTTCCAACCAACCTGCCCGTCACCTTTCACTAGACCAGGTTGCTCAGAGGACCATCCAACCTGGCCTTCAGCACTTCCAGAGATGGGGCAGCCACATTTTCTCCGGGCAACTTTTTCCAGTGCCTCACCACCTACCCTTGCATGAAAGAATTTCTTCCTAATTTAGATTTCCCCTCTTTCAGTTTGAACGCAAGCCAAATTTTATGCAAGTTTTCATCAACTTTTTCAGCATTTACTCTGTGTTTGTTGAAAACTAACTTGAAGACTTTCCAGCCACGAAACCGGACTAGCACACTCTGGTTGTTCCCACTCACTCACCAAAGTGTTTACTTGTACGCAAAGAAAGATATCTGTGATCAAAAGCGAGACCCAAGATCTTTAAGCTGATGTTTGCATCCCTGAGCAGGGATGACTGAGAGAGCATGTTCCAGCACATCCACCAGCAGAGACAGACTGCAACGTGTTTTGACACGGCACTTCCCAGCATTCCACTTCCAGCAGTGCTCCAAGTTTTTCGGTATTGATATTTAGAAGCTCCCATACTCTGTGTGACACACCGACTTCCCAGAGCTCCTTCACCTTTTGCAGCGTTTTAACTTTTTAGTTTGGGTATGTGCCACCTGCCGTGCTCGATGTGCTACACCACACCGTATGTCAGTAATTTTTCAATCCCCCTGTGTGATCAGCCGGCACCAGAATCCCCTCACCGAGAACACTGTTAAACAAGTTTTAACGTAAAGGAACTGATACTAAGTGCTGAAGGAGGGGGAAAAAGACAGATTTGGAGTAGCAACAAAACCTGCTTTCAGCTGCTTCGGCGGGGGAAAGAGAGCACTGACCCGTTTTCCACGTCGGACCCAGATATCCCTCTTTTAGCAGAAAACGGGAAGGATGCGGTGTCCCTGCAGCCCTCCCTTTTCCTGCCGAAAGCGAGGGATGTCGGAGCCCGATGGCCTCCGGACGGGGCGGGGCCCCGCCAGCCGAGCGCTGCCGCGGGGGGTGCCCGGGCCCCGCGGGGGGCTCAGCCCGGGGGGCACAGCGCGGCCCGTCCCCGCC